>JBBPLQ010000032.1:0-107045 GCA_038089855.1 Royoungia palumana | reverse complement strand
CCCCGACATACGTACGCGATGCAGTAGAGGTGCTCTCCGTATTAATGTCATCTTCACTGCTATCATCACCGAGTCCTCTGTTATCCGCTTGATCGTCGATCTGCAATGCATCCACGCTCAATATTTCCGAGCCGCCCGTCCTGACGCCGCTCCGAGCACGGGACTGCATCTGGTAGTCCTTTGACCCAGGGCCGAATGCTGGGTCGGGCAATATGTATGGTTTCGCAGTGACTGCCATTCTCCCCTCGGGTATCAATGTTTGCAGCTCCGATTGCTTTGGTACCAGATCAAACTTCAACTAGACAGGAGTTTAGACGTAAAATGAACGCCCACAACAAAATGTGCGCGACATCGGAGGGATATTGGTAAGGTGATTAAAAATCAATGACGTCAACGCACTCGCAGCACGACCTACCGAGTCATTGATCTTCTTGTAATGATCCAGAAAAAGTTTCACGGATTTCAATTCCTTTTCGATCCTGGTTTTCCTGTCTTGTCGCTTTCCATCCTGGTCTCGATCTTTAGCCAGCCCTTTTGGAAGCCGTAGGGTGTGAAGTTCCTCGAGTTCCAGCTGGGCCCACTTGAGAAAGCCGACTGCTTCCCCTCCTTTGCCGGTTCTAGTGGACTCGCCTGCGTCTACCCCTAGCCATTTATGCGCGATTGCGGCGTGGAACTTGCTTTCCTTGTCAAGGTATTTGAGCAGTTCAGCAGATACCTCACCCCCGGTATCGTCCTGAGATTTAGACGTAGAGCCGAAGCTGGCTTTGAGTCCTGACGCAAGGCTGGACTTTGATGGCGCCATGGCCAAGGTCCGAGCGGACGAATAGAGTGCGGCACAGCCGAGATGAAGCTTTGCGATGAGCGTGGTGGAGGGGTGCGATTTGGGGAGTGGGGGCCCCGGAGACAGTGTACTATCGAACGCGGCTTTGGACAAAAGTTTTCGAATCGCGAGAGATTGTGCGTCTGCGAGTGCCATCCTGTCACACAAAGATGATCAGATACCCGCCGACTGGGACGCGTAGAGAGACCAGACTTTGCCAGCGCTGCGATGACCTCCTTGCACACCTCGGGCGGGCGGACGGCGCGACTCCCGATGGCCCTGTCAAGGTCACCCAGCACGCTTTCGCTGATGGCTGAGAGTACACCGCTCGCACGACAGAGGAGCGTGACTCCGAAATTGAGACGTTCGTCCTTTTCCTTTCTCTCTTTCTCGCTTATCGTGCGTTCGTACTCGTACGCGCCGAGGGAGGCGATGACAGAGTGGGAGAAATTTGAGAGGGCCATGGCATAAGCGAGGAGGGTACTTGCGAGGTCGGCATGGAGGGAAGGTAGTCGGAGACGCGGGGAGGTATTGAACAGGGTGGCAGAGAGAGTCGTTCGCCACGAGAAGACTAGACGTGAATCAGCAGGGGATCGTAAAGTAGATGGAACACCAGATCACCAGGCTCGTACTTGCACTGTAGCTCACCAGAATGGACGCATGCGACGATGGCACGGACGTGTGGGATGTAGTCGTCGAGGGCCTGTCGCGCGGCAAGTGTGTCCAGGGACGATGACGAGGGGAAAGAGGCATACCTTGATGATTCGGAGGTAATCTCTGTCGTGAGGATCCGTACGCCGAGACAGTTTGAGAACGCTCCTCATGTTGGCCCTCGCCTGAGTTGCATCGGCGATGTGGGCGCTGTACGCGTTGGCATCGGCGTTGTCGAGGATAAAGGGGGAGAAGGAGAGTGCGCCGGTGGTGGGTAGATCGTAGACGTAGCTCGTCATGGCGAGAGGGGAAAAAAGATGGAGTGATCCTGGCTCGAACAGAAGACTCCTCGTCCACCACCGGCGCGATGACCAACTACGCTATCAGGCCGATGCACATCGATCTTCGCCCGTGCAGGGATGTCTGGCACGGCTAGTTCATCTCCGCAGTCAGACAGGGGCGCAAGCGAGGACACACGTGGGTCGAGTACACGCGTGTAGCGCGTGGCATCCGCCCACTCGGCCGAGGAATTCGGAGAGAAAACGATTTTCATTGCAGCCATTGATCACATGCCACGTGGGAGATTTCTGGGGCAGGTAAAATAAAGAAAAGAAAAAAAAAAGGACTGGATTTCGTCCCTTTGAGATTGTACTGATTCGTTTCGCTTCGTGTTCTTGTCTCTTTTATATTTTTCGCATTTCTTTTCGCTTGTTTCAGGAGTATTTAGCGTGGATTTAATTGTGTTTAAATTGAGCTTTTGTTGATAAATTTTTACCGTCATGTCGCTCCACGTCGGCCAGCGCATCGCCGACCCCCGCTCGCTCTCTGATGAGCTCGCGGACGGGTGCGTGCCTTGCTCTGTCCTCCTTCGCTGACAAACCTCCCGATCACAGCACGATGTACTCCGGTCTCGCTACCTACACCTTCGGTAGTCCCCGTGTCTCCTCCCTCGACGCACCCGCAGAGCCATCCGAGTCCATCAGTCCCCTGACCGCCGCCCCGCGCCGTCTCAGCTCTGATCGTACTCCCCGTCCTTCCGTGTCAGCTCAGCCCTTCGCGTCCCCACCGTTCTCAAATGTCAGCAGTCATCCTTCGCAGGGTGTGGGACTACCTCCTTATTCTCTCTATCCTTCCCCTTCCCGGTCACGTCGCCATTCGGCCACGAGGGTGCCTCCTCCTCTCGTGTCCGTCTCCCCTTCTGTCACCAGATCTCGCGCCGTCTCCGGGTCCGATACTGAGAAAAGCCTAGATCCCACCGCACTTTCAGATCCAATCATCCCTGCCTATTCCAGCCCGCAGCGTGGCAGCGTCATGCCAGACAATGCCTCGCAGCATACCTTCGGTCGTGCCTCGCGCACACATGCGGTCACCGCTGCTTTATCTCACGACGGGCCGTCGTCTTCCTCTGCTTCCGTCACTACCTCCCGTTCCAGTTCCCGTGCCAGCATGCGCACGACAACTGAGCAGTTCAGTAGTGACGATGAGCTTGAAATCGATTATTACGACGGTAATGCTTCTCCCGTCACTTTCGCCAGAGATCATCTCGCAGAGTACGAGGAAGACTTTGATTTCAATCAACCCGGCCCTTCCACGTCTCGTCCGTCCTTCTTTGAGGGTAGGAGAGGCAGCTTACCCATGGCAATTCCCGGTGCTGTTCAAGGCAGTGATGTCTATAGTAGCCGCAGTAGAGAGGGCAGCATACTCACCATACGTCGTCCCAGTAGAAGCCTCGACGACTCCAGTACGCACCGTTCTTCCCTTGGCGGCGAAGATCCTTCAATCCATCCAAAATCAGAACCCTCTTCCCGCGCCGGTCGCATCTCTCTGGAGCAACACCAAGCCAACCAGCAGCAAGTCGTCGAACCTAGCGCTTACGACGGTCTCAATTTGCAATACATTCTCTCCAGGCGATCCGAGGGTAGCATACGCTCGTTCAACTCGCACCTCTCTTTCGTCCAAAGTGTCGCCGCTGCTGGCAGGTCTTCTACCCACCATTTCTCCGCCATCGCCCCCTTCGCCACCGGGAGCACCACCGCATTAGGAGATACCTTTACCACCCATCTTCAGATCAACGATCGTGATTTCAATACCCTTCGCTACTTTTGGTCCTTCCAGCGGGAAAAGGCGGACGCAAGTAGTTCCATGCGTCGCAGGCAACAAGCCCATCATCGCTCCGACAAGTCGGCCAAAGAATCTCCATCCCGCACCCAGGAGATGTGGCGTTGCGGACATGTCGGCCGCTTCAAGGTCGACAGGCTGGTATTCAAACGTACGTTCGATCCCGTTCTTTTTGATGCCATCCGACTAATCGCTCGAGACAGCGCAATCGGCCGATCCCACCAAAGGTGTACAGCAACGGATCCATGTTCGTCACATTCCGGATCCTTTTCTCATGGGAAACACTATTACGGGGCCCCATAGCGTTATCCACAAGCACTCCCGAGCCGTTGCGTTTTCGATCTTCCGTTCCTATAGCTTGTTCTCCAGTCGACACGCAGGCCTCTCCGTCGCCCCAACGCATATGAACATGCGGAGTGGAACTATGCTAGCACTCAAGAAGGTACAGGAACAGTATACCAGCACGAGAACGACGAGGCAGCTTGGTCCTTTCCAGACTGGCGACAAGAAACCGGGGGCTTCGAAGGAGGACAAGGAGAGAGGAAGCCACCGCGGTACGCGGAGCCTATCCTCTCGCGATAGGGAAAGGAGGCAGGGGCAGGAGAAGGAGAAGGAAAGCAAGGGGAAGAGTAAGGCTAAAGGTAAGGGTAAGGATAAGAAACAACGTTCGAACCCGACGGAAAGCACGGAATCGAGCACAGCGACAAGTAGCGCAGGGAGCGTCAATGCCGGTACCACCAGCGTCCTCCAACAGATGGTTTCTTCCGCCGAACAACCTGAAATGAGGATTCAACTCTCGCCTAGCCTATCTTCCACCTCTGTTCATAATCAAGATACACTCGCCCGTCGAGTTTCGTCAGCGTCGTCGCTTTCCCCATCAATGAGCAACTCCACCAGAAATCCCGGGACGGACATGTCACTCGCCCCTCCCGTACGCCGTTATCGTGATCACCGCGATTCCATCGATTCGGATGACCGCTGGCCTGCTCGCACTGGCACGACCCACGCGGAAGCCTTCAGCAAGTTGGATCCAAACGATATCGAAACACTGCGTGCGAAAACCAACAGTCGTGGTCACACTGATTCGAGTTCGACATTTACAGAGCGCCTCATCCGTGTCTTCCTCCGCGGCAGTTCGAAAAGCGATGACCATTCCTTGATCGCCGCCCAACCCAAGGCTTTCCAGCCTCCATGGCTAACCACTGCTGGTCGTGATCAACAAGAAGAGAATGATCGCGTCCTCGATGGCCTAAATGCCTCTTTCAGAGACGTTGGTTTATTGCACACGAGCCAGCACAAGTCGTCAAAGAACGGGCCGAAGCATAAATCCAGTCAATCCGTCCTCGACCAAATTAGAGACGACTGCCTTTACATGCTCCTACCTCTTTGGCCTGGTGAAAATGATGTGACTAGCATCCAAGTCGAGACCAGCAGTATCACCTCGGCTGTCCCAGTACCGGAGGATCGACAGTTCTTGCTGGTCTACTACGTTCCGTTTTCAGAAGCAAGTTCGGGAAGCAAGAAATCAGAAAAGAAAAAAGCTAAACATTCAAACTCGTCGGAGAGCGGCACTGAACTGGACTCCAAAGCGGTCTACCTCCCCGCCTTCCGCGTCGTCGCTCGTGTGGTTACTTATCATGAGCTGCAACCGAGCGGCATCCGCATCCCAAGTGAAGGGCTGGCTATCAACGGCCCCGAGTGGGAAGCGATGCATCATTCTGCCGTTATTCCACAGGACAACCGGATGCCCGAGACTGTCGTTTGCCAATGTGACGGTCGCGAGCGTGGTTTCGACTTCCAACAAGATGGCTTACTCAAGCTAGGGCTCTGTACGCGGGAAGAGTTTCCCGCACTAGAGGATACGATCGAGCCCGAGGAAGGAGAACGGGAAGCAGGCAGAATAATCCTCACCCCGATCGGCAGAGCTGCTGTCGAGATGATCTGGCTCGGTTGTCTTGCCATCACGAGTTTCGGCACATCGCCGTCATAGCTCCCTTGTACAATATCTCGGTCACTCAGTGCGCGTCTCTCACCGTTCATTGTGGCATAGTGGGTCTTTCGTATTCGGTCTTTCGAGCGCACGTAATGAAATTTGCGTCCAGATTTTCAGCGTTGCCTCGATGATTTTTACCTGCTTTTTTTTCAATTTATTTATACCAGATTTCTTAACGTCGTACATGTTGGATCTACATCGCTTCACCCCCATGCATTGATAGGATTTAGACTTTTGTCCTGTACTTGTATGCGCCAACAATCTTCTGTCGTATCCTCTTGTCGCATATTCTACGACTTCTTGCATCATTCACTTTACGACTGTACACAAATTTCCCTTTTTCTTTGTATTTTCGCGCACTTTGTGGTGTAGTACCAGTTTTTTTCCTTTCTTTGCCGATATGGCATTGTAACAGATAACCACATGCTTCGGCTAGTCCGAAAGTCCAATAGGAGAAAAATGGGTTTAAGGATACACGACGAGGATATCAGTCGACATCGTTAATTGGCTCCACAAATGGATAGCTCTTTCATTTCTTGAAGGACGCCTTCTACCTGTGGTCATGTCGGCGAGCGATTCACTTTCGAAACGAGCGAAAATCATACCTGAGCGTCCAGCTGTCCAGCAGCATAGTCATCCCGGACACCGTCGGCAAAGTATCTGGCGATACACCAACAATGAGGACGAGAACCCAACGTTGACGCGAAACGAACCCGCACCTCTGTACCATACTCATCTTTTCGTACCCATCCTCTGCAAATTTGCATTGCATGCGTATCATCGCTTCGAAACTGGGGTCAAAGTAAGGTACGCGAAGATCGAGCAATTGGGGTAGCTCCGCGATGAGCTGGTCGTTGAGCAGTTCGAATACTTCCCTGGCCTCGTCGTGTTCTTGTTGTGCCTAGGACGAACACCGATACGATCACGAGCAAGGTTACAAAGGGAGGAACGAACCTTGGGCAATTTGGTTGGATCTTCGCTCGGTTTGTCGATCAGCTTGCGCAGTTTGCTCCGGGCGGCGTCGTAGTCGAGCAACTTGATCTGCGTCGGCAACAGGGTCTCGTTCCAGAGGCAGGAAACCATACCTTTTTGTTCCGCTTCGTTATATGCTCGTTGATGACCGGAAAGTAGGCGTTCATCTTTCCGAGCGGTTCCATGATGCACGTTCGGTACGGTGCATCCTGTAGCGAAGACCGCTCAGTGTGGTCCCTCCGAGCTACCACACGTCGATCTGCGACATACCATTTCCCTTTGGACGCTGTTGTCGAGGTCGTCGACCGCACTCTTGAACGCATGACCCGCCATCGCACCGTCTGACGTCCGATCTGACGCGTTGTAAAATGTCTCGATCGTGTCCGCCAACCGAGCTTGAGCAGCCGTCATCGCTAGCACACCCCGCGCGCATAGCCAGGTTCGGTCGTCGGCGTCAGATTCGTGCGGACACATCGAGCTGGGACTTACCCCGCATCGCATCAGAGTACGTCTTGCCGTCTTTTTGCAGCGCCTGACATTCCTTTTCGAATCTGTGTTCAGAGGTGGCATGACATCGGTGAAGGGGTAGCTGTCGTGGTGCGTACGTACGCGCGGTATTTGGATTCTTCCTCTGCAAACTCGCGATCGACGGTGCGCTCTATCTGACCGGTCTTTTGCAAAACCTAAGCAATAGATGGGCTTGAGTGTCTAGGATGAGGAGAAGTGATGACGCACCGTCGTTCCAGCCCTATTGAGGGATTTCTTGAAACTGAAGAAGACGTGAGTCGAAATTGTAGACCGGGCAACGATCTCTGCATACCCTGTCCAGCTCATGGGGGATGGCAAGGGATGCTGTCAGTAATGGGCAGGTACGAAGTGACTTGCAGTACGTCGTTGCTGGATTTGGTCATCCTGCGTCGCTCTCGGACAATGTGCGATTACGTAGGCAAAGATCATTAGTATTCTGCGCGACGAGCGTACCATACATGATGAACAATCAAAGTAGACAGAGTAATTGAGCACTATGGTTCGCATGCTTCGGATCATGTCAAGCGATCCCCTAGACTCGAAGGACCAGACGTAATTCTGTCAAGTAGCCCTCGACCAACTCCCCGCCCACGTCCTCTCCCGAGATCTCCTCTTCCACGTCCCCGGTGGTTATTTGAAGGCTACCAGTCAATCGTTAATAATGTTGACACGCAACGACATTTACACAACAGTTACCGGGTAATGCTGGGAATTAGTCATCCGCGCCAACAGAGAAGGATCGGATTGAACGTCCGTTCTCCCCTCTGCCATTGGCTTGTAGGTTTGGTCCATCCTGATATCGTCCGTGCGATGTTGGTCTGTCGTTCTGTGGCGTTGGTAGTCGTCATTATCTGATCTTCTAGAGAATTGCTCCCTTCGAAGAGGAGGGGCTGGGTGCCCCTCGGGGGATGGAGACACGCATGTCTTGTTGTCATAAGTTACCCTCGGCACGTTAGAGGGATATGATCGAATGCGGTCAGGAGGGGATTGGGGAATGCGATAGGGCGCACGACGTTCCTCGTCAGATTCAATGCGTCTGTCCCGGTGCGGGCGATAGGAATCTACTCGATCATAATCATGAGCTACCCAGCTATCACCTCGCTGTCTGCGTGCTCTGTGACTGTATTCACTGTCGTCGTGTTCGGAAAGCCGTTTCCTCCCTATCGCAGGTGAGGGAGCACGGGTTGGTTCGACTCGCGATCCACTAGAGGCATTCGGTTGGCGAGCAGAGTCGATGAGTCGATGAGACTGAGGCGGGGAAGCGATGGCAGACCGAGACACGGGAGGCGAGGTGTGATGAACTGACACACGCTGCGAGCTGCTTCCACTACGTGCCCTGCGGTGATCGTCGCTGGGTCCTCTGCTTTTGCTTGACAGATCTTCTCCATCCTCCCTACGGGGTAACGTCACAATAGCAGATATTGGGGAAGGAGTGGCATGATTTTGAGAGTAGCCCTTAGGGCGTCCTTCACGATGAACTGGACCCAGAAGAAGGGAACTCTGGATCTCGGTGGAAACTGGTAACTGGGGAAGAACGTGCATCGCTCGAGAACTCGTACTCCTTTCAAACGAAGCTTGTTCATCAATGGTGACACTTGCCTCCTCCCTTTTCACTGATCGTTCGTGACTTCGTACCGAGTGGAAGGGAGACTCAGCGTGAGACTCATGTTTCTTGGGCTTCGGTGGGCGGGGGGGTGGGATGACCGTTGGGCGAGGTGGAATCGGCGCCTGAAGATTGGCTGGAAGTGAGGTTGACACGAGCTTGGAAGCGGTATCGTGCATTTCTTTCTTTACAGGGATGTGTGCACTGGTCTTTCGCACGCTGGGATCCCCGCCATCGTTTTCCCCGGCATGGCCACGAGACCGCTTCAGGTGACGGAGGTTGACATTCTGCTGGGTGGGTGAAACACCGGGAACCGGTCCGATATTCAATTCTTGGTTTCCCCCATGAGTGGTGTCTAGAATAGCTTTCGACTTAGGAGTTCGCGGAAAGGGGGGTTTGTGTTCGGGAGACCGGCGGCGATCCGCGCTAAGGGAGCGATTGAATTCTGATGCTAGTTGGGCGGGGAAAGAAAATTCGTGCCCGTTATCGGTGGGTACAGGAACGGTAAGGGGCGTGTTCACGACGTTCATAGACTTTTCTACGACGCAATCTGAGGACATGAATGATTTACTTGATGGTTTGGGCGGTAAATCCTTTGTACCAGCTTTCGGGGTGGCAATCGCGAGCATGACACCACCAGAGACGGGTTTCTTCTGCTTCGACGAATTGGGCTGTAAACTTCCTGAACCCGGCGAAGTATGTGAAACAGTGTAATGTGGTGCAGAAGCGATACCATCCCCGCCCGCTTCCGTGACCTCAGCAGCTTTTTGAGAAATCGAATTTGCCTCGCGAGCCACGCGAATCCTAGCCGTATCTGGGATGGCCTGTGGCTGCATGTCCTCCTCAATATGGTTGTGATGTTTGGGTGCCTGGCTACTGGGTATTGCGGGGTGTCCCAAACCACGAGCTTGGGCTTCCGCATGAAGTTGTTGTTCGCGTAAAAGTCGGCCTTGCCCACGATCCTCCTCAACTTCTCGACGTCTCCGCTCGGCCTCGAGCTGACGCCAATTATGATCATGTACCTGACGAGCTCGTTCAGCTTCGGTGTGCGCTCGTAAACATTCTTCTGCTTCTCTCCTTTTCCTTTCTACCTCCAGCCTGCGTAAAACACGTTCGAGTTCTTCCAGCTGCTGCGCCTCACTTGTCAATCTACGACGAGTATTTTTGATGCTATTAAGAAGTGCATTACGGGACTTGACGACACGCTTCTCATCCTCGTTCATGGCACCCTGGGGTTCGGTAGGTAGATCGTCGGGCGCCAATTCGACAGACTGCCCGAATTGACCCTGAGTCGTCAAAGATTCGATTTCTTTGAGCTCCTTAATTGCCGCGGCAATCTGTTCTTGCACTTCTTGGTTTCTCTTGGCATCTGCGGCTCTCTTCTCCTCTTCCCGGACTTGCCGCCTCGCGAGTATGACCTTCCTGGCATCTTCCCTGGCTTTGCTTTCTTTCTCCAACGAAGCCAAAAAAGCCTCTCTCGCATTTAGTTCCTCGCGCTTTTCCTGAAGCTCCTGCGACGCTCGTTGCAACCTAGACACCTCGGCTCGTCTCCTCTGTTCAAACGTCACCCGTTGGTCTTCCAACGTTCGTACTCGTTGCGCAAGGGCCTGCTCGCTGTCAATCTGGGCATGATTTGCAGCATCGAGAATAAAATTCAGGTTTTCGAAAGCTTCTGCCAGGGCTCGGCGATGAGTCTCATATTCTTGGGTGATTGTCGCAGGAGAGGGTATGAGAGCTAGCGGGGCATCGCTCGCATCCAACAGAGGATCGCTCATACTCAACGCCGACCGGTCAGATGATGGGTTGGCTGGATAAGGGTGACGGAGAACTATGAGATTATGCTGTGAATCGCCGGGCTGCTCAATAGTATTTTCATCCGCCGGAGCAACAGCAGAAGGATCGGGGGACGCAGAGTGGGACGGTGATGAGGGAAGTGGCGAAACCAGATTCGCGAGATTGACACTGATGGCTTGCAAACGCTCTTGTCGCGCCACCAAGGAATTGATAGGAGCAGAAGACGGTGGCGGTTGTATGTCCTGCATCATGGCGTCTGCTGCTGTGAAAGGCGGTAAAGGGTCTGTATCGACGGTAATGGAGACGGGAGGGGACTGGACGACCCCCCCTGTCGGTGGAGCGAAAGCCATAGTGTCGTGCACAGCCACTTGGACCGGAACCGAAGATACAGGAGTGGGAGATGAGTCAGGTGCTTGATGCAATACCTCGACAGGCGGAATGAGTGCCTTATTTTCATTGCCACCTTGCGAAGGTGAGGGTGAGTTAACAGCGTTGATATCCATCTGGATGCGTGAGGCCAAGGAAGCGTTGGGTTGGGTTGGTGGTTGGCATCCTGAGCCTGCGCTCGAGTTGGTGTCGGCTAACTGTTGAAAAAGAGTCGGTCTTGAAGACAACTGGGGTTGTAACGTATCGTTGGTGGATAAAGCAGGCGGTGGAGTTGATGTGGGTGATGGTGTGGGTGAGTGATAATCAGTATGGTTCGGTTGCGGAACGGAGATGCGGCTGAGCAAGCCTGGTGGCTTTCCTATTACACTGAAGTGAACGTCTTCGAATCTGGGTGGGACAGGGGTAGAATGAGAGGCAGGCGTGACCGGGCGACTTGATGGATGGGAGGGAAGTAGATGCTGCAAAGGGCGACCAAACATCGATTCAGGCATGGAAGTGGTCGGTGGAAGAGATGCGGTGATGTGAAAGAACAACGTTGCCAAGGTCTAAAGACGCCCAACGCATATATTTAGTAGGTCTTTCATAAAACTGTCAGACACGGTCACCTCAGAACAAAAGGAGAACAATCAACAAGACTTGAAGAAAGCAACCTCATGCACGCCACTGCGTCAGGACAGAGACGAGGCTTGGACTCGAATTGTTATGTAAGACCGGTGCTGAGCAAATGGCATGTGTGTCCCCTATCGTTCTTTGAGCTACATGGGCGCATTGCAGCCTGCAGCTCTTAGCCCCTCGACATCGGACTCCCCCTGTGCCAAGTTTCACAAGATTTCAGGGAAACGTGGGGCTATTCAGCTGTGCCATGAGACTGACATTATGTAGGGCCATGGTATCGGATAACATGAAAAGCAATGATATAGTTGAGCAGCTCGAGCGGCTGCACAAAGACACGAGCATTTGGGACGAGGATACCGAAAGGCGCTCCAACAAGCCAGCAGCAAAAGCCAGGGTAAGCGGCAAATATCCGGGACAGCCCCAGATCCAAACACCATGTTGCTACAGGACCGCAATGGGAAATGTTCGATTACGACCGCCTCCCACCCACGGTAAAACGTCCTTATGCGATGCGATGTACTTGGCTTTCAGTCGTCATCAGATATATTCGAGTGACCGAGGTGAAAGACACGCGCAAAAGAAAAGTCGAGCCACGATCTCGCGACACAACTTTGATCTGGCCGTGATCCGACATTATCCATTGGCTCCTGTTGCCCCAAGGCTGCGATCACAATGTGCGCCACCTTTTTCAAGTTGGAAGAATACTGCATGAATTCCCCGCCACGAGCATACTGATCAATATAGTATTCACGACCATGCATACGATACAGCAGACCGTCACTCAAACAGGCCCACGAAGGTTAAGACTCATCAATTAGGTTTCCACACTCGTCACTCTCGTCATCTTCAATGCCGATCCCTGTCTCAAGAGCTTCCGAGTCATTGGTCTCTTGCTTCCGGGAACGTTTCTTTCGCGCAGACTTGCGGCCTTTAGTTACCTTATTTTCCTGCGTTGCTGGCGGTCGAAGTGAGGCTGTATGTACATTGTACTTGGTCAATGCCGGGATTGGGTGACAAGAGAGATAGCGTACCATGGTCGACTAGGCAAAGATCATAAATTCTATACAATTGCAAGACAGCTTGCTCCTTGTCTTTGGCCTCGATCATTAGATCTGTCGTACCGGTTAATAAGTTGATAAATACAGGTGCGCCAAGTGTGTGCTCACCCATATCATCAGGCAGTCCCTCCGGCAAGCTCCGACATCGGTCGGAATGCGCTCGCAGCTCCATTAAACTAATAGCTCCAGCCCTGGGCTCGCTGTAATGCTGCTTCGGTCTAATACCCCGTCGCTTGAAAATCTCGTTTGCTCGTGTCATTATGGCTGACGGAGTGAGTCCAGGGGACGGGTTCAAAACATCATGATGATAATCGAACACCAATGGTATGGCAAGCTCGGTACAAATCGGCAGGAGGTCCGCGGCACTGTAACAAAGCTGTAGAAATCCCGTCAGCGGCATGAAAAGCGACGACTCAGCCCCACTACCTCGTCGTTCTCCAGCACCAACCGCGCCTTGACGTGTGGAGCCAGCTCATGTTTTATAACGTTCTTGATCCTCATTAACGCAGCTGCCTTGTCACCATATACTCCACCTCCATGAATGATCATTACACCGTCCTGATCAATACCCATGCGATCGAGCATCTCGGCGTGATATTCGAGTTCGCGGATACTCGAACGGACGACAGACTCACGAGGTGAGCCTAATTGAGTAAACTGACCGGGATGCGTTGTTAGCCGATGCCCGTAACGTTTGGCGAGGTCGCCGACTTGAGCAAGTAGTGGTCCGCAGTATTCAAGCGAATATCCATAGGTTTCGTGCGAGGCAAATGGAAATATCACTGACGAACTGGAGTTGATTCAGAGTACTGCCAGTCTGACAGGAAGAAACCCACATTCTCATGAAACGGATATTCTAAGGAAGAGCCGGTTAGCATGTGCACTGTACAGATTCCAGCACTTGCATTCTGCTCGTTCCATTCAATAATCTTGAGTAAATCTTCTGCATTCTGCTTGCCAATATTCTTTACCCAGTCGATGCCATTCTTCTCGATCGTGTCGATTCTAAATCACCTGATTAGACGCTAACACTGTTCTATCCGTTCTATATGAAATAACTGACCGGCATGTCCTGGAACAAAAGATGGCCTCTCTCGCGGGCTTTTTATTCCTCAAGACTGTGTTTAGGCAAGCATAACCTACAGGGCAATATAATTCAAAGAAAACGAGCACAGACGAAATTCGTACCCAATCGGCCTCTGAAGTTAGTAACTTTCTTTTCAACGCCAGGTATGATATAGGTGGGTTCCAGTTTGGAACTGTGCTTGGATTTCTTTGGGGCTATCTCTGTATCACTCATTGGTGCTGCTCGTTTGCGTGTTCTGGTGTTCCTCGGCTTGAGGTGCTCCGCTCGCCCCTCATCTCTTGGAGACCGATGGCCTTCAACTGGGACACTTTTGGGAGAGGGCTTCTTCCGTCGTGTCCGGTTCCGTTTCTTGGAAACCTTGACCTCATCTTCGAGGGGCGTAAGATCGGATTCGTCCTCCGCATCTAGTGCAATTTCCTTGTCAACCCGAATCCTAGAAGTCGGACCAGAACGGAAGCTCTGGGTAGGGTCAGGGAGAGTTTCTGATGTCATCTAGGCGACAAGTCGGGTAAGGTTGTGGTTCAACCCAGACTATTATAACGTCCATGCCAGCGGAATAGGGGGAACGATCGGGCCCAAAATGGTTCCCGTGTCAGGAATCGAACAGGCCCATCAATGTTTACCACGTCGGAGATTAAAAACCATATAGGGAAGTACATGACTAATCATCCATCTTGCTCTCCCATTGTCGACAACGGGCTTCACCGTATTGCCATGGTCCGCATCATCATTAAAGGAGGTGAGCGCGCAGTTTCATTGTAAAACCGAGCTATCATTCTGACCTTTCAAATTAAACCAGGTGTCTGGAAGGTTTGTAACTATCTTAAGGTGAGCGATACGAACCGGCTAACGCGACGAGCAGAACACCGAGGATGAAGTTCTCAAAGCCGCCATAGCAAAGTATGGCAAGAACCAATGGTATGTCATCGACGACTACCGCTTACCCAGGTATGCCTCTGACATCCTTCCAGGGCTCGGATATCATCCTTGCTTGTTCGCAAGACGCCGAAACAATGCAAGGCTCGGTGGTACGAATGGTTGGACCCTTCGATTAAGAAGACAGAATGGTCAAAAGTAAGTCACGTCTCTTCTAAGTTTCAATCTCATCATTCATAATGTCTTCAGACTGAAGATGAAAAATTACTCCATCTTGCCAAATTAATGCCTACGCAATGGAGGACAATAGCACCCATGGTTGGGCGGACTGCAACGCAGTGTTTGGAACGATATCAAAAACTGTTGGACGAGGCAGAAGCAAAAGAAAACGAGGAGCTGGGACTGGCGGGTCCGGGCGACGAAGCTGGACCGAGCGCTGATGATGTTCGACGACTGCGGCCTGGCGAAATCGATCCAGATCCTGAGACCAAGCCTGCACGACCAGACCCCATTGACATGGATGAAGATGGTGTGTTATTTGTCACCACTTGTCGTGTCCGGCGTAACTGAGTGCTCTGTAGAGAAGGAGATGTTGTCAGAAGCCCGTGCCCGTCTGGCTAATACACAAGGAAAGAAGGCCAAACGGAAAGCTCGTGAACGTCAACTAGAGGAGGCGCGACGTTTAGCTGTTCTTCAGAAGAAGCGTGAACTAAAAGCAGCCGGTATAATGTTCGTCATTATGCCATGTTTACATAGTCATACAGACGTGCTCATGCCATGGGCATTCTCACAGTATGCGACATAAGACTAAGCAAAGGGGAATGGATGTAAGCAGGTTTTACCACGCGTTTCTTCTCTTTATTCATGGCCAAAATCCTAGTATAACACAGATATTCCGTTTGAAAAGAAGCCCGCGCCCGGTTTTTATGACACTTCGGAAGAGCAAGCACGCATAACGAGTGCTCCTGTTGGTCAATCCCTCCGGCGTCTCGAAAATAAGCGCAGAACCGACGATGATGAAGCGGAGCGTAGAAAACGTCAGCGTCGTAACGCAGAAAACAAGGGTAACGAACCTCACCAAACCAAGTTCATCGCAGCCCGTGATGCACAGATTCAAAAGCTGAAGGAAGCGGAGAGCATTGGTCGTCGGCGAAAATTAGCATTACCTACGGCTCAGGTCGGCGAGACGGAACTGGAGGAAATTGTAAAAATTGGTCAGATGGGGGAGAAGTCCAAGGCGTTAGTTGCAGACGGCAGCATAGCTACCTCGAAGTTGGTCGGTGAGTACGAAGGTCTGGAAGGCGCACGGATGGCACGCACGCCTCGCACCGCTCCTCAACGTGAGTTTTTTTGTCTGCACCACGGACCAAGTGCCTTCTGACTTCTGACTGCATGGACAGAGGACAATGTTTTAACCGAGGCACGGAATTTGCGCAATATGACCATCGCTCAAACCCCTTTACTTGGTGAGGAAAACACACCTCTTCATGTTGCAGCAGGAGGTGGAACAGGTTTCGAGGGTGCAACGCCCCGCCACCAAGTTGCATTCACCCCCAATCCCCTTGCGACACCATTGCATAACAGTGTAGGGCCTGACGCTACGCCCTACGGCGTTGGAAGGACCCCGCTTCGCACGCCCATGCGCGACAATTTGAGTATCAACCCTGCAACTGGTATGATGACTGGTGGTGAGACACCGCGCGAACAGCGGCTTCGTGTTGACTCTGCCAAGCGGGCGTTGAAGGCCGGGTTTATGAGCCTACCAAAACCAGAAAATAATTTCGAGCTGTTGGTGCCGGAGGACGAGGAAGAAGAGCAGGTGACTGGTCCTATGGATCAGGAGGATGCTGCAGAGCGCGATGCAAGACTGAAGCGTATGCAAGAGGAGGAAGAACTCCGGATTCTCGCACGACGGTCGAAGCCTGTACAACTTGGTCTGCCTCGACCGGCACGTGTCGATGTGGTGCAGCTAATGCAAGATCTTAATATGGGTGAAGACGAGGAGCCTACGGATGCACAAAAGTTGATCAATGCGGAACTTGCAAGTCTCTTACTTCACGACTCAATTGCGTACCCACTCCCGGGCACCAACCTCCCTGGAGGCACTATTTCGACGTATGAAATGCCCGCCGACGACGATCTCGCGCAAGCTAAGTCTCAGATTCACCTCGAGCTTGCAACGGCAATTGGATTCCCTGATGCCAGCGAGGCGCAGCTCAAAGAAGGGTTGATTTCGCTCACAAACAACGAAGAGCACGATGAATCCATCTCCTGGGCGCACGTTCGGCAACAACTCACGTTCGACCAGAACACGCGAAAATGGGTTGACCCCGATACTCTCACCCTAGACCAGCGAATAGCCGGTTACACTTCCATCTTGGACGAATGTCGAGAACAAATGTCCAAGGAGGCTGGTAAAGCCGGCAAGATGGAGAAGAAACTTGGAATCACGCTCGGGGGGTACCAGGCACGCAACAAGGCGCTCGCCAAGCGTGTCACGGATGCCTTTGACGAGCTCGTCAGGACCAAAGTCGAACATGACAGTTTCTCACGGTTGGCTGCCAATGAGAGCGCAGCTGGACCTCGGCGTGTGGAGACGCTCAAGGAAGAGGTGGAGATTCTTCAGCGGAGGGAGCGCCTGTTGCAAGAACGGTATGCAGAACTGGATCGGGATAGGCGGGAGGCGGTATCGAGGGTGGCGATGCTGGAGGAAAAGATCATGGCAGAGGCGGAGGCACTGAACGAGGCTGCGTTGGCAGAGATGGAAAGCTGATACATTGTCGGCGGATCATTTTTTGTTTCTTTTTGTTTCATTCCCACCTATTGTAGCTTGTTCTGAACCCATAACCAGAAGTTCTGATAATATTTGGGAAGAATCAGACATGGCTCAGTTCTGAGACTGAAAGCTTTGAGGGATCATAATAAGTCGTCATCTCCGACGCCTGGACGTGCCGCCCATGTTCTGGAGTGGATATCACGTTGAACGTACCCCCTCGAGGCCACAAGACCTCCATGTCTCGCATCAATCAGGCAAAATGAATTCACTGACACTTGGGCGCGCGTGCAACGTGATTTCAATCTGAACTCAGAAGAGCAAAAGTAAATTTAGGGCGCGTACGTACGTGCGGGCAAAGGGGTTCCTGTCCCTTGGGACTCCCTACATGTATGCATTTCGAGGTGGACATCGTCCAAAGGACGCAACGAATTGCACTGATACATACGTAACGTGATGTCAGTCTCAGGACATTGAAATATTGAAAACGGGGACCCGGACTCTGGCGGCACACATGGACTGCAAGAAGAGAACAAACGGGCCCGTCTTGGCAGGGATCACGAAGAGGCCCAAATGAGGATCACTGGCAGATGTCAGATGCTGACCCGGGACGCTGGATGACGTATCCGGCTCGATGGTTTAGACGTACGTGGTTAATGAGTCGGTCCATGTACCTCGAACCACGGCGGCTCGGAAGTCCGCCTTTGAGTCACAGTCGGCAGGCACGGTCCGTCGAAGATGGCCGCCCCAAGATCCGGTGTCGTTGACCATTCATGTCTTTCACATCGATCCAATTCTTGGCAAGGCTTGACCAAACAGATAACGACTTTGATGAACGGCGAAATAATCTGGGAAGACGGCGACAGGTTTGGCGCGATCTGGAATTCATTGCGGGGGATGGACGGGGATGAAAGAGAGGAAATGCGACTTGGTTCAAGATCAGGGATGATGCGACATCAGTGGGGGTGACCGACTAGCGAGATATTGGACCCGCTCCAAGGGGCCTGGCAGATAGATAAATCCATAGAGTCGTCAAAGTTGTAAACATCGCCGGTGGAACCTAAGCCAAGCTCATTAATTGTGATGGAGACAACCCGCACTGGCAGGACCCTTGGGGCTCTTGCTAGATCCCTGACTGTGGTCCTAAGGTCGACACTAAGACCATCAGACTTAGCGAACACTTAGCTTCGGAGCACCGTGGGGAGACGCCATTCATTGTGATGGCCCTGCGTTCAGAGGGTAGTATGCAGGTTCCTGGCTGTCCTGAGATTACCGTAGTTATCACGAACCAATTAGATCTTTTCGGTTCCCATGACATGTGTCGCACGGCACGCTCGAGCTGCCAGAACATGCCAGTGGGATGTGGACCAGAGAACCTTGGAGGTCGAGCGCGTGAGAGCAGTGGTCCGGCGCTTCTCGTGCGTCTCAGTTGCCAACTCAAACTTGACGCTAACCGTCTACACAGACCGTTCAAATGCTCTCGCGTCGCCCGCGACGACTCTTCCTGGTCTCCCTCGCCCTCGCCCTCCTCTTCCTCTGCTTCCTCTACCTCGCCGGCCCTCACAGACTCGGACCCATTTCGGACCTCTTCTCCACCGCCGCCTCCCCATCTACCAAACTCCCCGACGAAATCTTTGGTCTGCTCCACTTTGTCACTTCCCCTGACGAGTCCGCTAGGGTCGTCCGCGCGCCAGGAGACCCAGACACAGCCGCGTACGGCGAACCGGGTGTCGACCCAGCCAAGGATACACGGGGTGACGAGAGTGGCGATAACCCGGCATTCGAAAATGGGCATGTTGTCCTGGATGCACGGGAGATGATGCTGGTCGGAGGTAGTACTATCATGCCGGATCAGCCCGTCGAGTTGGCATGGTACGCACTGGGTTCGATCACCAAAGCGCGTGAACGTGCGCGTAGTCGGATCGGACCGGCGGTCGAGTTGGACGAGTGGGCGGAGAGGCTGAGGGTTCTGAGAAGGGAATACCCCCTCGTCGTGTTCTCCAAGGTGGGTTCCGATTCTACCCTGCACGGGTGGTTCGCTAACCGAACAAATCTTGCGCGATTTCTCGGCAGTCGTACTGTCCGTGAGTACCGGCGAGGTCACAGCCTACGAATTTCTTGATGTAGTGTCGGCCTGAACTGACGGACCGACGATGCCCGTGCTCGTAGGTACTCGAAACGCGCCAAGAAGCTCCTCGAAACCTACGATCTTTCACCCCCACCAAAGATTATCGAGGTCGATCTGCGAGGTGGGTGTGCTCAAGTTTTGGCGCGTCTTTGGTTGATCAATGATCGCTCTCCAAGCGGACGGATCACACATCAAGACCCTGCTGACGCGCTTGACGCATCACTCGACGTTCCCAAACGTGATCCTAAACGGTAATACTCTAGGTGGATCAGACGACCTGATGCAGTTACATGAAGAAGACCGATTACGGCCAGTACTGGAACAAGGGGGACTAAAGCTGGGAAGGCGGTAAAAGTATCCTACCCTGACTTCATTGTGCATACTCGGACTAATGCGAGCATAATACTGTCGTAAAGGGCGGGCCCGATGCGAGAATTGGAAGTAAGCATTCGAAAGTGTATTAGCATGCCTCGTGAATTCCATATCAACACATTGCCCCGGTGGAGGTGCCCACAAGGGGTAATTGTGTTATCGTGGCAGCATATCTATGTATCAGTCTTCACGAGGCATAATGGTTACTGTACGGGTGGAGCTGCCCATGCCTCCCTCGACTTCTTCCATTTCATCAACACCAATTCCCGTAACCAGACGAGACACTGGCTCATTTGAATCACCGTGGTGGGTTCTTGCCCTTGCCCTTTCTCCTCTCAGGAATGGCGGTGGCGCCCGCTTCGAGTATACTACGAGCCAATTCGCCCGTTTCATGCAGTTTCCGAATTTCGTCCATGAGATGTTTGGTATTGGAAGTACCGGATCCAACCGGTTCACCACCAATTAGCAAAATGGGCAAACTGGGCACGTGCGTTAATCGGCTCAAAAGGGGCAAAAGAATCTGTGCGTCTTCGCGCTGATCGGCTTCGACGACGAGCGGGGCAGGTTTGAGTCGCATATTCGAGAGGATGGCGCGTATTTCGCGCGAATCGGACGAATGACGCTATAATGCCAACCCAAAGAAAAGGCAAACGGAACACACAAAAAAAAAAAACAGCCGACGTTAGTCCCGATCGAACACGCGTGGCATGGAAACCGCATTGGGAGCGGAGGAGAAAGAAGAAAAAGCAACGTGCCTTTGTGAAGAGGATGACGGGAAAACGGGACCAAACTTGTTCGACGACACGTCCGAGTTCTTCCCTGGCTGACTCGCTGCGAGGATCGAAGTCAAGGACAAGCTGGGGGTCGAGCGGCTCGTTCGGGTCTGCAGAAGACGGGATGACGTTGTGCGGCAGTGCGGCTATGAATGCGGCGAGAGCAGCAAGCTCTTCTGTCGGGGAGAGGGAGAGGGGTGGGCGCGATACGGGGATGGGGTTGTGATGTGGCACCGGGCGTCGCTTGGGGTCGGAGCCGTGGCTGTCGTTCTGTGCAGACGGGGGACGCTGAACATGTGCCCGGATCGAGTTGGAGAGGTCGATGGAGGGGTAGCCGATGAAGAGCAGGTAGCAGGTGAAGGTGAGGAGGGCGAGGAGGGCGAGAAGGGCGGTGCGTTGTTTTGTACGGTGTTTGCGCGGGGACCCGACGGGGTGGAGGAGAGGGAGGGGGAGGTTGGACATGTCTTTGCTGGCAGGGGAGGAGGGACGGGCGGGTTTTAAGCAGTGACGGCTTGAATGGGCGCGGCGATGCATGTTCGTGGTGATATAGGTCGAGCCTTGTCCCGCGCCGATCGAAGATCCACACCGTGCGAATATATTATAGTGATTATCTTATAAACATTCCACGCGGGTTCTTGCCGAAACAGCAGTGTGTGACAGAATAAAACGAGAACAAATCAGGCCGTGCGAATGTAAACGTCACTCAGAACGGTGCCGTCCTGCCGCGTCCAATCACAAACTCGTCTTCGTCCCTGTCAACGTCAACACGGTCTGTCGACGTCGAGTTCGTCGCTTGTATCGGGTGCGCTCGCACAGCCTGCGTCCGAACCGATTGTTCTGGAACCGGGTCTGCAATGTATTCTCGCAATCGGTTCTTGGCCTGTTGTTGGACCTGTTCAAAATCACATGTCGACACCACGACATCCACGATTACCGCCGATACGTACCTCACCGGCCATCGTTTTCGAGAGCTCGAGTAAAGGCCCCGTCAGTCCCAGCTTAGCAATCGCATATCTGAGGATAAACAGTTTAGCACGCGCTTCTCGGAACAACCCCGTATCAGCAGCACTTACGCGGCGGTGGCCATCGCGACAAGCATTAGAGTGTAAAGTGGGTTGAACACCACCACCATGGCCTCGTTCCATCCAAGCACCACCATCAATCCGTATATCCAGTAAGGTACCTGCGCAATCGACGACACAGTGCTTCGTTTTGCTTCAACAAAGTATGCGTCCGCATCCCGTCTGAAACGCGCCGTCAAGTCGAGGTGCTTGGATTCGGACAAGACAACAAGCGAGGAAGTAAAGTCAAAGTCTTCTTCCCCATTCAAAGTCGCGTTCGGAGGTAGGGTATACTCCAGCGAGGGATCAACAGGTGAAATCCTCGAGAAGAGAGGAATGAGGGACAGTGTCTACACATGTCTCAGCCTTGTTATAAAACCGTAGCGCGAAACCATACCTCATCTTTCGCCTTGCGGAACGCGCCCTCAATGTCATCATCAGGCTTCCACACTCGAGGGACCCCACTCTCGTCGTATCTGAAACGCTCTTCAAAATGCATGCGCAACTTGCCAAGGATAGCAGTATCCGCCGTCAATTCGTCAATCTTGCCACGCAAAGCAAGCCATGCCCTTATGCGAAGCGACGATAGCGCGGTTGTGTTCTCTTCCTCCGTACAATTGAATGCTAATGAAACTCGTCCAAAACAGCAATATACCAAGAGAGAAAACCTCTCACCCATTGCCTTCTTCAGGTATGACCCCTCGGCTGTCTCCAGTAACTGCTTAAACGTCCCCAAAACCTTGTCCCACATGTCAGGAGCCGCCTTGTTCAAGGCAACGTCCACAGGCTCCGAGATCTGTTTCTTGAAGTTCCTCTACATGTCGACGGCTAATCAGCATCATACCAAGCTTCTCGTGGCACAAATCTTTACCTCAATAAGATTTATTGTCTTTTTGGTTTCGTCCTTCCTGAAGACGTCTGCAACGTTGCCAATCTCCTCTCTCAACAGGCCTAGTTCGTCCTCCCAACCCCATTCCTTCTCTTCGATGCAAGCTTCCTTGCCTCCCGCCTGGAATCGCGCTTCACACTCAGTCGTAGCTTTGCCTACAATCTCTGCGAAATTGTAGTCTGTGCCGTCACCGCCCAGAGTGGCATTCAGTGCAGACTTGAAGGCCGACAGGCATGACTTATGTAGGTTCTTGAGTTGCCCAAGGAAAAGTGGGGTAAGAGTGGACGTAATCGTCGCGTGCAGCTCTAGGCGTTTCCGGGAATATACACCTTCATGGTAACGTGAGGCGTCACGATCATAACGGGCTGTGTCCGTCAGCAGTCAGAAAAATATCGCACAAACAGGGACAGGTATTGGCGGGAAACACGCACCCAATGCTTGATCCCTCCAATTTCTCATCAGTGTGCCAAGCCCGTCTACCACCCGTCCGGCCTCAATAGGCCGTCTCTGAGATTTTGCCTGCTCGTTGAACTCGGCGATCGCTGAGGCTGAGATCTCGTCGCAACGGAATTGAGCCAGGAGTTCTTGTTGGGTTGGTAAATCCAGATCCTTGTTAGTTTGGACTTGTTCCTATCGTTTGAGTAATACCATCAGCGATGGTTGTCGCTGGAGACACAACGTACATACCCATATATTCTCCATATAAACGGCAACTCCATCTGCTGGTATTCTTTTGTGATAAACATCCTTGAAGACGTAATCCTCGCAATTCTTGTTTACGAAGCGCGCTCTCAGCCGCGCAACGTCATCCTCGAATTGTTGCGCCGCTAGAATCTTGTGCGGAAGGGCCGTGAACACCAAATCAAAATAATCCGACAACTGAGCCTCTGCGAGCCCAGTTGGCTTGGACAACGAATCCCAGATTCGCGTGAGGTCAGCAGTGAGTGTATTTTGCAAGTTAGAAAGAGGCGTCACGCCGAGATGATCCCGAATGACAAACAGGAGAAGTGTTCGCGATTGAGGACCTTCTTGAACTTTCTTCCCGAACAAACCCAGGTTGACTTCGAAGACGGTCTTGAGCAGGCCCATGTTAGCCCCTTGGTAAAGACCAACCTGGTGCTCCCATAAATTGATGATCATAACCTCCGAAGAAGCAAGAGAAAAGAGTGCAGATTTGCGCTCAAAGTCCTGTGATGGCGTCAAATCATGATGCAAAGACTGTAAGAAGTTTGCCAAACCTGATCCTCCCCACGTTCACGGCCGTCTGTACCTTCTACGTCCATGACCATGACACTCATTCCCTTCCCTCTGCACATCCAGATACCTTTCGTGAGGGTCTCTCAGAAACCTGTTGTGCTACCATTCCATTAATAATCTCACCTTTGGTCGTTTGCTGTCGCTTTGTCTCGTCCATGACATCGAACGTAGTCCCAAACAATCTGTTCAGAAGAGTACCTGCGAAAACCCGAGAGTATAAGCATACGGAGAAAAAATGCGCGCCCACAGTAGAAATACGTGTAGATAGAAGGGCGACATACTCTTTCCGGTTGACTGGGACCCAAAGACGGCGACAATGTTGTAGTTGAACCCGGCGTCACGGAGACCCCATCCTTCAATCTGGGCAGGCAGGTCCGGGCTGTTGAGCAAGTCAAGTTAGAGTACAGAAACGGAAAAGATGTGGCGCGTTAGTCGACGGCGCGAGCTACGTTGGCCCGACGGTCTCCGCCATGCGTCTAAATGAGCCGAGAACCAACACGCACGTGAAATTCTTGTCGTCGTCAATGATTTGTATCCGTTCCGATGGAGCTTCGAGGATGTGACTGGGAGACTTTCGACCCAATACCGACAATGCAGCTGGATTTGGCTTCGAGTTTGCTATAGGTTCCAGCATGGCGCCGTTTGCGAGCCGACCATCGTAGGCTGGTGCTGGCTCAGGAACAACAGTGTCGGACATTTGGTACAGTATGATCTATGAATGAGAGTAAAAGAACGAGACGGAGAATGAGAAGGCAGGGATAAGATACTTCTGCCTCGTAGCAGAGCTAGAAGAGTGGTCAAAGACAAAACAACGCGTGCTACAGAACTCCACGCGACGTTCACCCGATTCGGTCTTTTCCGATATCCGCACCGACGGTAGACTCGCAGGTAGTTTCTGGAGCACCACAGAGCCTCTTGCAGGAAGCAGAGCTGATGGGATTAGACTGCGGGCAAGAGCTGTCATGCCTCTGATACTTGAACTAGCCCGGTGCCGCACGTCCCTTGACGCAGGAACGCATCAGGTCCGAACTTGCCCTGCAGTCTCGAATCTACCATGCATCCACGACGCGCAACATTACTGATACGAGGTTTCGATAGACTCTTCCAGGAATTACACCTTGCTAACCGTCGGTCCATTGGATGCGTGTTTGGCTGCCATGTCTCAAGTCTTTGCAATGTGGCAAAAGTGCTACGCCGCTGCCAGTGTCGGTCTGGTCACTTGATGAGAATCCGTGAGGAACGTGCACAATCGTGCCCACAGGTGATACTACACTGGCAAATTGCTCACTTACGTGAGTACTTGTTGCGGTGGGTCGCCCTTGTTTAATACTTGCTCCAGGATCGTTTTCAGCATGTAATTTGGCTTCTACTAGTAGTAGACTCTAGAGCGTACGAATACCTCTCGACCTTGGCATCGATTTCAACGAGCTTGCCGCAACAGTCGCGCCTCATGCCGTCAGTGACCCTGTCTCTATTGCTGGCTTCATCATGCTCGTACAAGTAAGTCTGGTAAAGCTACCGCGCAGATGCTACGCTCAACTCGTGTCATTATTTGCCGCTTCTTCTCCGATTCACTTCATACGACCCGTTACGGGTAATCTGTTTCTCACCTGACACGGGTTACTAGGCGGGGGTAAAGCGAGCTATGAAGACCTTATCAGACACTTCATTAAATCAAGACCTGCGGCTCAGATACGGTTGTAATGGCAAAAGATCTAGAGCATCTCGCAGCGAAAGATGGTTCTTGATCGATGAATGCAAGTCGAATTCACGTCCACCATACCTTGACAAGAAACTTCGTGCTAATTATCCACGCCTTATCAGCACGAATCGCGTTTAATATCACACCAATAAAGCTTGTCACATGCGGCCTGGCTCAAACCCTGTCGGGATACGATATGAACGCGGGTGAATTGAAGTGAGCCTGAACTTTCCTGGAAAACTGTCACCGTTCTCTGACCATTCTAGTCGGCTCTTTCATGAACACTACGATCCCCACGGGAATACCATTTCTCCTGTGAGTACTCCGTCTCACTAGCACCATATGAGACCGGAGTCATTCTGCATTAATTTGGGGGGACCCTGGATCACAAGGACGCGTGTTCTGGGAGCATTGGTCTTCACACAACTCGATAACAACTATTTTACTGGCACTCTTGATCCCCCCCCTCCCCGAAGATGAAAGGACATCGTCGGGCGGCATACAAATGCTCTAGGAGTCGAATGGCCGCCACTGGAGAAGGTATCAGGATCTCTCGGACACGGACGACAATTTCCAACAGTGCTGTAAGAGCAAATCGGGATCAGAGGACAGACAAAAGCTTGGCGATTCGGCTACTTCACATCGTTCTTCCGTATAGACGGGATCACAGAGGGGTCCTTATAGCGGTGTCGGCAGAAAATGCTGCTAGGAAAATATCAAGGATACCCACGATTGGCTAAGCCGATGTGCTTTGTTACGATTCTGTACAACAAGACGCTGCAACAACAGACGGTAAGGACGTGCGCAACTTTACTCTCTGCGAGCGTCGTCGTCAACTTTGACATTGGTGCAGCATACGTAAGGGCGCACCCGCATTTACATTCACGCATTATTTGAGCCTCCACCAATGTCTGCGTTTGGGCACGACGAGAAGCAGACCCGTACCAGGGAGATGCAAGTGGTGAGAACCGTCATTTTCTGGGGAAAAACGAAACAAGCTACCGACCGATGTCAGTTCCAAGCTCCACGAGGAGCGCAGAAAGCAGCCAAAATACCCGGAACGCCAAAGAATTGGGTTCAAGTGCTCATGTCGATAATCTCCAATGCACGAAAGCGCGTGGTTCACATACGTGATTGAGTCCTTGTGCTTACGCTTACAGAGTATTGTCATCATGTCAGCCTGAACATCTACCGTGTTTGTGTGAGCATTAGGAAGGGCAAAGTGGGTACATACCATTGATCAGTTTTACCCGAAACTCCGACTCGGATGTTGTGTCAACTTGTCCTGGGTCACAGTGAGCATCGTCTATCTCAGTGACTTGTAGAGTTGTATATTATAGTGCCATTCCCATTCATCGTGGATGCCATTCTCCTCGAAATCGGCCTTCTGATCCAGAGCGAAAAGTGAGTGCAGGGTCGTGATGCTGGCGACGCTGACCCCCTAGCGTTTGTTAGCCCCATTGGGATGGACAAGAGCGTAAAGGCTCTCAAGTAGACAATGATCGATGATCGTCGACTACAAATAAACTTTCGGTTGGCATAAGACCGGGTTTGACTGCATCAGAGGAAAGACGTCAGGTGTAAGTACAGGCAGTATTTGTGTGGAATATTTCACGGTGTGCAAAGGGAAGGTGAGTATATGCGTCTGTTTTTCCGCGAGATGGCTCGTCTGGATTCAACTAGTGTGCTATGGTCCTCGTTTGGCGTATACGTTGTTCCACGTATGATATGGTGTCTTCTATGGGTGATGTGGCCGACGTTGCATGATTGACAGCGGGGTGTGAGTGACTTGTTGTCTTCTAAGATGTCGGGCAGAATCAGCAATCCAAATTCCAAACGTGTTCCCTATCACGACTTCCTCTCTCCCCCTTCTCTCTTTCCCTCCACTCACACTCTTTTGTCTGTCGCTCATTTCTTCCTCCCGCCATGACGTCTTCGGACGCCGTCGCGTCCACCCTCCTTCTCCCCGTCTCGCTCGTTTCGCTTGGTTTGTTAGCCTACGACTGGTTCTCTGGCAGGTCTACCCCCACAGCGCGCGCTGTGTTCGCCCTTCTCGCCATACTGCCCGCCGTGGCCGGTGGGACGGCTTTGAGCGGCTACGAGCCTCTCAAAGTCGTGTCCAAGGTGTTCATAAATCTCTTATATGGCACACGTAAGGTTGACTTCCACTGCCTTGCTCCTCACATTAAGTCTTTTCCTCAGTGTCTGGAGTTTCTATATACGCGCTCAGTCCACCCTCTCAGGTCTCTGCATCTCTCCCTCCCTTTCTCGGATTTTCACTCTTATTAGCGGCACTTTTGGTGGCTTGCGGTACGTCTTTTCGTACCTCAGCTGCACCCTGGCTTAGAACGTCCTCACAGAACTCGTCTCTTCTCTGATTCCGAAGAGTCCTTCCCTTCTTCCAGCCACATTAGCTGTTGTATCTCGTGTTATCCTGCTCATGCTTTCCATAGCTGCAGCGATCCTTCTGCGACGTCGTTATAGGTCTATGACAAGAGAGTTGACATGCGAAAAAGGATTGCAGGCCAACGAGCTTGTGATGACCCTCGGTAGAGTATCTTCTCCAACCCAGGCCACCTGGCCATTTCCAGGTTCTCTTGCATTCCAAGAGCAGCCGGAGCCTGGAAATAAATGTGCCGCGCCTGATCTTCTTTCCCCTTCGTCCGCAAGCCATGCGCTCGATGTCGCTGAAGGCGCATACAAGATGGATAAACAAAACATTCCGTTTCTCCCACTGGCTCTCGTTATCGCGCAGCTTTTGGCCACATTCTCTGCTTCTCTGAATGTCATTGCCTGGATATTTGTGGACGACACTGCCCTCCAAACCGACCAATCCCAAGTAACCGTAATTATAATCGGGTCGGCCATTTGCAATCTGCTGTGGTCCTCAACGATTCTGGCTATTGCTCAAAGTGAGTCTGACGTTCCGAGTCACAGCACTATCTGGAACTCATCAGTGTCATGCGGACAAGTTCTTCTTGCTAAGCCACAGTCGTGTTCCTCGGAGGAGCCGGTTACTTTCGTCCGCGACCGGAGCCCGCTCGGAGGCGACTTTGACAACGCTTCTCGTAGCAAGCATCCACTGTCGATGCCTCATCCTTCTGTCTCCCCACGCACATCCGATTCTCAGCTCGATTTTCTTTCGTTACGGGATCCGTTCGCCAGTTCGCCGCCGCCGCCGCCGCCACTCCCACCCGTTGGGCTCGGTCTCGATGAAATTGATGTAGGATGGAACGGAAGCAAGGAGATCGGCATGCAGTACCGTTTTCCCGCCCCGCGTTCTATTGTCAAGGGAGGACGGCGCAAGGGGGAGAATCCACGTGCTAATTGCAAGAAACTTGTCGTACACAAAGATTCTGCTCGGGTGTTATTGCCTGTCCCGGAGGCTCGAGGCACGGATACAGATGTAGAAAGGGCCAAGGGATTCGGAGACGAGGCGCGACTTGCGCAGCTCCTACTACAGTCCCTCATCGAAGATTGTCGAAGTCCCAATACCTTCACTCCAGTACCGGCAGTACAACCGTCGCCGCAGCTGGCCCACATACAACAGATCTCGCGGTGGAGCACGAGTACTACTGTGCAGTCCGTCATGTCTGCTTCGGTTAGCAACAAGTCAGGGGTCTCGACGTATGCGACCTGCGCGAGCGAGAAATTACCGGCGAGCCGGATCTCCATGAACACCATTACTTCGATGCTCGGTAGCCGCAAGAGTTCTGAGGCAAGAAGGAAGTCTGCAACGACAGCGTCATCATCGAAGGGTTAGATCACTTGGGGTATGCATGGGTATTTACCAAATTTTGGCCGTGTCTGATTTATACACAAATTTCAAGTGAACATCCTCGCCGCGATGACATAGACAAGTCGCTAGCCATTTACACAGCCCGCCTAGCGATCTCCGATTCTCGAAAGTTCAATATTCTGTCTCTCCTACACCGAATCAATGGCACTGGTTAACATCTGTTATTTTGGCGCGTTATCGTCTGTCTCCGAGCAGCCTCGATCTCCCTTCCTAATTTCTTTAGCTCAGCTTTCAACGGGTAAAAAAAACCCGCCCAATTCATAGTCAGATAACAACCCATACGTTTACAAACATCTTTGTTGGATGCACTCTTTTTTCTCCCTTCTTATTGGGTGTACGTTCATTGTTGTCATTTCCGCAGTTTATTCCGAGTAAGATACGGTCGTGTATTCTGGTAGAGTGGGTTGGTTTCGTCGGTCCTTAGCTACGATGCCACGTGGATGCATTGTGCGCAGTCGAGTTCTACGTTGATTTCGTTGATGTGACCGATGCATCGATGAACACTGGCGCATATTACGACATCAAGATAATGAAAGGATTCCCCAATCCGATCCCTAGGCAATTCCGCACAAGAATGAGTAAGTTACTTTCCTGAACGAACACTGATACCATCTTTCAACCTGTGTTTTTACCAGTCAGCAATTTTGCGAGTGAGTCGCCTGCTGGCACTCTGGATGTCGTAAACGCGGGTGAGCCCCAAACGTACGAGTACGAATTTTGATGGGATCAACTGCGCCGCACCGAGGTGTATCATGATCACATCACCAATGTCGTAACTTGTAAGCATGCTCCACTTGCCTCACAGGATTATCGAGACCGAGACGCAACAAAGAAGAATCAGAAAGGACCCCGGGAGACGTTGTCCCGGGCCGGTCGCGAAGACGACGCACTATATCATTGCTGGCGTTCAACGTTGCAACGTTCGACGTGGATGTGGGACTGCGGTTCGGCTGGAGCGATAGTGGATTTCCTTGCTGGCATCGTGGGCTGTGTCGCCGCTCCAACTTGAACCTTGAGCGGTTGATGGTCTTCCTGATCAGCGCATCGGTGACGACGGCTCGGTGGACTCTTAGGCTGAATGAGATATGGGAGAACGTTCGCCTATGAAGACGTGTACTGGACCAAGGCGTGCTCATACGAGAGACCAGTTGATAATCTAAGGTTCTCTGAAACACATGCTGGCAGTGTGTCACCGGACGCGGGTGACCGCAAGTAAGAAGAACGTACAACCTCAGGTCACCAGCTTTCAGTAATAGCTGTATAACGTATGAACGGTGTAAAGGTTTCACAATGGGTGTACATGCTCTCACATGCACCCTGCAACGCCAGAAGCGAATCACGTACCGAGAGCGAGTGATCCTGGCCACTTGCAATACGTGTGAGAGCTGGTTAATATCGTACCTGGGCCTGATGCGTGAAGCACTGAATGATTGGCCTTCCGGGTGCCTGTATGCGCTTGAATGAAAGAGGTCCCTGGTGATCGAACGTAGTACGCAGTTTGAACCGCGGGGTCTGTGATGCCGGCAGGTCGTTATCTGCCTTGAAGGCTCAGAAGAGATGATCGTTTAACAGCTAAGGCGCTTTGCCTTTTGTGCGCAGTCGAAGGTACGATCGCATGTGGTGGACAGGTCCAGTTATGAACCGGATTGAGTCGAAGCTGGCACTGCTGAAGCGCTGACCCAGGGTCCCCGGCTGTTGAACAACATGTGCACATACGGCGACTTGAAGTGAATCAGGTGGGCTTCCACTCTGGTAAGAGGATACTGGACTCACGAGCTACGTCACAAGACAATGATAACTCCGGCTCGCAATAAGTCTGCTTGGCCGAGTTCCCTAGATATTGAATGCATTGCGTTTGAATTGCAGGGTCCCCCGTTGTCCAATGCCGGCAGGACGTGATCAGCTGGTTTCATCCATCTCAGGCTGCTCATTCAATCAGTGGCTCATACAACCCTCTCTTCGTAATCGAAGCCACCGCTGCGGCGAGATCCATACGTATATTGTCCAGGAGCGTCGGGAACAGCCCCAGCCTCCGTATAGGTATAGTGGACGTCAAGTGATCTTGGCTTGCGATGCAAACAGAGAGGTGTACGAAAGCAATGGTATCATGCAACTGCGTATCGGGAATGCCGGTATTGCCCCGCCATCTTGAAAGAGTAGCAACGGCAGCTAGGCCACCCCCACTGGCTGTTACCGGTGATCGCGTTCTGTATTTTGGATTAGTCTCTTTTGAAAGATCCGATCCACCTGGATCGTCGGTGATACCGTGCGAGTTTCGGTGGTTCATGTCATGCACGGTGTTGAAGCGGATATGGAGTCGCGAAGAGATCGGGGCTGAACCGCTTGCTGTGCAGAAAAAATGCCGGAGCTACGGTGTCCAAAAGTCATGGATGAGAACGACTGAAGGCAAGTACTCGGACGACGGTGTGAAGACGAGCTTGACAAGGGCACGTGTGTCGGGTCGGAAGTTTGAATATGGATAGATCGATGACGGAAACGATACTGAATGACTCAACCGCCCGCTATGGACGAGTTGCACATCAAAGTTGGGTTAATCTTGCTGCGTGCAGGGCTGGATGGGAGTTTGAGTGGCAAGAGCATAGCCTCGATAGCACAGTACCATGTATCGTACGCAGCTGACGAACACTTTGCGCTGCTTAGCCACGTACTAGCTAACCAATCTGAAACTCGGCAAACGAAGTGAATTGATTACCGACAGTCACTCCAGGATTCGTGAAAAGCTCCAACGGTCAGTGCGTGAACCCCATGGAAGAAAGAGGCATGTTGAATGGCTTCGAACGCCTGATACTTGCATGGCGATTGCACGGATGACGACGAAAAATGCCAAGTTCGGTTTGTGGCGTGGTGACGCAGTCTAAGCCGGTGCACCGCAGCGTCCGCGTTGGTTGCCGGATCCATTAACCACGCTGACTAAGAATCGAGAACATGCCTATATTTCCACTCGACCACTCTCTCGGTCTCCATCACCTCCGTTCCCTTCCCAGACGTACCCTATGAACTTCACGACACTCCCCTTTGATATCGTCCACGAAATCGCCGGCCATGTTGACTGCAAGGCGGACATCTTACGACTTGCGCTGTCGGCTAGTCTCTTCCGTATGCTCTCATCACCGTACTCACATCCTCCAACAGAGCAAACACCTCTTATATGGCCTCTACCCTACCCTCTACTCCGACGTGCAGTTGGTCAACATCGATCAATGTCGTTCAACTCTGACGATGCTCAACCATTGCCCTCATGTCTCCCGCCATGTACAAAAGCTCTTAATCCGCTTCTCCACCTGGCCTAACGATCTTGATGGGCATATCGTTTCCGGCCTTGTTCAACATCTTGCACACAACCTTGACGCATTGCATACATTCATCTGGGATGCCGATGAAATCCCCCAACGCGATGACATGTGGTTCTCGCTGCGCATGTCGTAAGGCCCCTGTTGTTCTGTCGACACAGAATCATGGGCTTAATGCTGTCGTCTCACAGATGTCCAAGACTGACAACGATCGGCACGTCTTACGGCTCAGAACTCCTTGACAGCCATAGTAATGTCTTTGTCATTCCTTTGTATGCAGCGTTCTCGGACTTATTGTACCTCCAGTTCTTCCAATTCAGAGGCCTGCGCGGGTTCATCCTTAACGTGAAAAGAGGTTTCTATGAGCGGTTCGAGGACGTTGATCTTCAAGGTAATTTATTCATTCGTCCACGTAACCGGTACATATCTAATGCGAAGTAGAATTTCCCGGTGAATCCCGACTATGGGATATGCTCGTTCGCCGCTCTCCCGACCTGGAAGAATTGCACATCAGCGGTGCACCATTTATTCCCGCACAAATAGTGCGCCCCTTGTGCTATGCACGTTGGCCGAAACTACACACCCTCTCACTGGGCGACATTTTACTTGATTGGGATCCCCGCGCCGGTGTGAAACCTCCGTTCATCGCATTTCTTGAAGCACATCCCAAACTGCGTTCGCTCCGAACTTCGCGTGCGGCGCTTAATCCCGCACTTCTCAATTCTCTCGCCGACGGCTCGCTCCCTGCGCTTACACACTTTAGCGGCGCCATAGAACATTTACAAGGACTCGCCCCTATTCATCATCAGATCACAAGCGTCGCCCTCGACGAGCCTCTGATTATTCGTGATCTTGCACCCTCGTTATTAGCTAGCGTTCTCAGGGGCTTGAAGTCCCTAACCGATCTACGCGTCAGTTTCGTCTTTCAGTCTGCCTATGAAGGTGGGAGCCTGGTGCGGTCTATCGCACATGCGTGTCCTGGCCTCACCAAGCTTGAAGTCGTATGCTCCCGCAAGTCCTCATTTACTGTCGTACGTTCGTTTCACTTCTTTGCGCGCTCTCACGACCCATACCTTTTTTTTGGCAGGACGCACTCGCCAAGGCGGTTCGTACCCTTCCCCGTTTGCAACATCTTCGTATGACCCTAGTCCGCTCCCAACACGAAGATCCCCTTCCGAGATGTGCTTCCACGATCGTACACACACTCCCACGACTACAATCCTTTGCAATCACTTTTATTCCACACGACTTTCAACCTTACTTTGGCTCGGAGATAAATCGTACCAGTGGCGATCCCGGCCATCCATATACTGAAACAGGACATTATGTTCTGAAGTTAGACGAACATGGGTTACCAACGTTTGTGGTGTGCACAGAGTATCGCCGCTCCAGGTCGCTGCTGGCGTGGGTTGCATCACTGCCTATACCTCTAATACCCACTATCCCGTTTGACGCCTTACCGCGAAAAGCTAATCGGAAAACCACGAAACATCGTTATGCCCTAGACTTGCAACCAGGTGTGAAGAAGCGGTGTGGACCTGGGTTGGTCTTTGAAAAGAGTGCCGCTGGCGAGGAGACGAGAGTACTTTTCGTGCTCATGTCGCTGACGGGACTGGCACTTTGGGGGTTCTTTTCGTGAAAAGGAATACCATATTCATATTTATGCATCAAAACATATCTGTATAACTTAGTTCAACTGTACTGTACCACTGGTCGATTAAATAGATGGATATTTGGACGTAGACGGACGGTTCTCGGGAGAACCTCACCATGCGCAAGGAGTTGTCGGCGCTGGAATGCTGAGCCGTGCAATCATGCGGACCCGCAGTACCGCAAACTCTCACTTGGCAGTCAAAGGCTGCAACTTTTCTCCTCTGTAAGACGTCAATCCAAACAAGGTTGAGTGTGACAAACAACAGAAACGGTTTGTTTGTTTGTACGTTGGTCCGATCACAACATATAACCAGACTCAAACGCTCTCTACGCTGGCGTCCGTCTACTCCATATCCTCCTCCTCCTATCTGTATACGAGACATGTGATATCGCAAGCAACGTCCACGGAGAGCCTCATTGCGATCGGTGTCGGTCTCGTTTTGCGTGTCGTGCTCGATGTTGCCACAGACAACGATGACAAAGTCGGTGGTGCGTTCCAGTCATATACCGTCCAACGTCTCCCGTCTGACATTTTGCTACTCAGGTGTCCTCATCGGGCTTTGGGAAGGCGTGGTCTTCAACCATTTTGTTCGACGAATGCCACATTCCTTCGATCCTTACATCGGGTTCGGCTTCCGAATATTCGTCGACTTTCTCTTCACCCAATCCCTCTCCCGCCTCGCCCTCGTCTCCCTTTGGTCTCTCGTGGGCATGCTCCTAGCAGATATTGCACCAAACGTCTGGCGTGATTCCGGCCTTCGAGATCTCTATCGCCAAGTTCGCAAGGACGTTCGTCATGTCAAACGATCTGTCCCGCGCATCCGTATTGAAAACGACCTTCCGAGCGTACGCCTGTTCAAGCGATCACGTTCGACATCGGCAGAGGTGTCGGGTTCGATACGAAGTGACAGGGCTACCCCTTCACACTCGCCCGCTCCTTCGCCCGCACCAGCGCCAAGCCCCGCACGGCGGCCCGGGCGTAGTCCCCCAGGAACTTTTCCGGACGCCTCGGGATGGTCGGAGACGGCTACCGACGTCTCTAGGCTCTCCCTCGTACGCGAACGCGTTGTTACGAATCCATCGTCCCCTGCTCTAATATCATCCCGGGAGTTCGCAGCGGGTGAACGTATTGATACCACTCATATTACCACGGTTGAGTCGCAAACCACAACCGTCCACGATACCACTCTTGCGATCGCGCACACGCAACAGGAGACCGTACAATCGGTGGCCGTTGTCGAGGCCACTATACTTGATGCAGCTATCTCGTCCACGACACTCGAACCTACTGAGAATGTATCTCGGCATGATCCACCCACGATACCTGACGACTGGGTGGACATCCACCATCCTACTCCTGTCAGGGCGGGTATACCGGTTCCACCGTTCGAACCTGATTTTGATTCGGCGCTTGAGCTCGAGACAGCTCCTCCGACCCTTGCCTCATTACGACCTGCATCCGTCCTTGCCCCTCCCCCCATAATTGATGTCCTCCCTGATATTCCTGATGTCGACGCAGGCCACAGAACATCACGGTCCCCAGACCAAATTCCCCTTCCGGCATCGCGAGCTGCCTCCGTGTTTGGTAGTACAACGGAAAAACCTGATCCGCGGAGGGCGTCGCGTGAGATCTCCCGCTCCCGCGCTGACAAGGCCGTCTCCGAGCTCGGTGCCACGTTTGCTCAATCACAACCCCGCAGTGCATTGCGCGAGAGCCTTCGCTCTGGTGTTGACAAAGCTGCTACTGAGGTTGGTATAGGTCGCGCGACGCACATTACCACGCAATCATCAGAGACTCAGTCTAAAAGAAGCAGCAAAGCATCACGACCCCCGGACCGAGTTCCCCTCCCCGAGTCACGAGCCGTCTCCGTGCTTGGTAGTGTAGTTGACCAACCTGAACCACCGACTGCATGGCGCGATGTCTCCCGATCCCGTGGTGACAAGGCAGTCTCCGAGCTCGGGGGCACATTTGATCAATCACAGCACTACAGTGCATTATGCGAGAACTCTCGCTCTGGTGTCGACAAAGCTGCTTCCGAAATTGCTGTAGAACGCACGACGAACATCACCATACAGTCGTCAAAGGTTCAGTTCGAAGGGAGAAGCAAAGAATCACGACCCCCGGACCAAGTTCCCCTCCCCGAGTCACGAGCTGTTTCCGTGCTTGGTAATGTAGTTGATCAGTCTGAACCACCATGTGCATCGCGTGAGGTTTCCCGATCCCGTGGTGGCAAAGCTGTCTCCGAGCTCGGTGGTACATTTAATCAATCACAGCCTAGCAATGCATTGCGCGAAAGCCTTCGCGCTGGTGTTGACAAAGCTACTTCCGAGATTGGTGTAGGTCATGCGGCAGGCAACACTACACAATCATCACAGGCTCAGTCCACACGTAGTTGGCCCTTATTCGCTTCATGGACCAAACGTAAGCAGGCAATTGACGTTGCTACGCCTGCCCCCCCACCAAAAGAGACTCGTGAAGAGCCAGTCGGAGAAAGCAAACCGGATGTGAGTATCACTGTCCAAGGTTCTGAACCTCCAGTATCCACTCCCGCGCAAGTTGATCCACCTCCCAACATCTTGGCTCAACCTGGCGATTCACCTCTATTGTTGCTAACAACAGAGGCACCGAAACCAGAAGAGGGACAAGCTCAGACGAGTAAACCAGAGCTGACACCCATATTTTCTGCCGGTGTCGATGCCAGCCCTAGCCCACTTGGAGGGGTGAACAAGGATGAGAAAGCAGGTCCACAGAAGGACTCATTGTTCGATATACCCACTCCGACCCGGACGCCACCACCACCATTTACTGAATTCGCCGGTGTCCCAGAGGGCTCTGCTGCTGGAGGAGCCCCCGTTGAAGAAGATGCTTTGGTCCAAAATGAAGTAGAGACTGTGCTTACTGAAAAGCAAAAAGCTGCCGAGGAGAAACGTCAGGATTTCCTGAAGACGCAAGTTAGCGAGCTCGAAATAGAGCACGCCAAGTTGCAAAAACAGTTGGAAAATGATAGTCCGACGGATAGTCAAGCGAAAGCACTCAAGTCGGATATCGAGGATGCGGAAAAGACGCTTAATAACGTCAAGGCCAGAATGTCGAAGAAGAAATTCTCTGGCGAGTTGTTTCTACCGTAAAGTGAACAGTTGCTGACCGGCAACTAGAACTGCAATCGGATCCTTCGATACCAGAGGTTTCTTTGGTGGAGAAATCAGCCACGGAGGTCGAGATTGCGCTCACATCGGCCGTCCTAAATATGTTGTTGACACGGGACGACGCGGAACCAATGACAATCCAAGCCTCGATTAACAGGCAGAAACCCCTGAAAGGAAAGGCGAAGACAGCAAAGGACGTAGTTGTTACCTTCGCGAAACGGTAACGAATTTTCTCGTTCGGTGTCTGAATAGCAGCTGACAATGATGTAGGCATAAATTCGCGTTTAAGTATGAGAATGCCACGCCTGGGATCATCAATATCACTTTCTGAGTATTCTTGAATGTGTTGATGTTCTCCGATATAATAACTGAGCATACTTGCTTTCTTCCACGATGTCATACTTTCAATATGCTTGCGAGTAAATATGAGTCTGTATATATCATGTCTGAAGTTTCTTTTTCTTTGACGATACCGATATTACGGATAATTCTTGATGCTGCTATTCGCTATACCATACTAAGGTTATCGAAGGATACCAAAATATCAATTGATGGTGACAATGGAGTGAAAGCAATATATCAGGCGTGACGCAAGCACGGCTGAGCGTTGAACGTTGAACGTTGAACTTTCGTGCCACAACAAGTATTGTATGGTTGACTCGGGACGTTCGACCGAGTCACATCTGTGCAAAACTTGGCTGGGCCTCTGGGAGCTGTCCTGGTGAGTTCCTTGCGGGCATCGTCCGACTCGTCGGATATGCTTATAGTCATACTTAAAAGTGACAATATTATCCAGCGCAATAGTATTACTGGTATTGGACTGGAATAGATGTTTATTGGTCATTAGCGCGGGGGGGGCAATATACCAGGTCCGATAAAAGGGTAAGGTGAGTAGAACGTTACTCGCGCCACTTCCAAGATTATGCACGTCGGGGCCCGAAGCTTCGGCCGAACTGCCAGTGTGTGTGAACGCTTTGACACTTCATCAGGAGGGTGGCGGCCTGAGAGCTATCTTGGCAAGTTCCTTGCAGACCATGTCCAGTCCGTCACCGCCCACACCCCAGTAGACGCTCTCGTTGGTCGGTAGTCTGCCAAGGACGTACGATGCAGCATCACCATCACGACCGATGCCGATCCGAAACCTATAAAAATCAAGATCTCCACCTAGGGCTGCGATGATGCTGCGAACGCCGTTATGACCGTTGGCCGATCCGCCAAACTTGACAGAAAGAGCTTTGGGTTTGTGTTGGAGCGAGTCATGCGCAACGATCATCGCGCTGGGGTTTCTGACGGTGTGGCGCAGGGCAGTGGCCACGGCTGGACCGGCGATGTTCATGAGGGGTTCTAGGGGGAGTCAGATGGGGATGTGGAGAATAAAAAAAGGGGGGACACGTGCTTGGTTTGAAGAGGGTCAGGTGGACAGCCTGATCTCCAAGAAGGATGTGTGAATGGCCTGTAAGACCGTTGAGTGTCTTATTAGGCGACATGTGGATGCCGAAGCGGGAGGCGAGAGCATCGACGAGGAGATGACCGACGCTGCAGAACGCTCTGGATAGATGAACAAGAGCGATCCATACGGTGAACTGACCTATGTCGCGTGTTTGGAAGCGGTAAATTTCCGAGACCAACGACCAGCAAGGCCGTCATAAGTCAGACGGCGAGCGGACCGCAACGGAACCGATCAAGCATTTTTAGGCACGTGACTACTAACCAAGTATTCAAAAAGGAGGGGACCAGAGCACGCCTTTTTTACTCTTGTATAATGTCGGCCACGACGACGACGGTGTCCAAGAGCCGTCTCCGCCATCGACGTGGTCCCTCCGACGATGCATCCTCTTGCCAGGGCCCCCTCTCTCCTTCTCGGTCCGCGAAACAGTCCCTCGGGACACTCAGAATCCTTCTCCTTTCGTATCTCGAAGACATCGAGAATCGGATACTGTCGCTGGACTCCCCCATCTCAGAAATAAGCATTCCCTCCGCGCTCAAAATTAGAAGCGAATCGACCGTCGAGGATGCACGCGCATGGGCAAAGGACGCGCTCGACATGCTTCAGAGCATCCGTTCTGACGTCTGCTCTCATCTGCCAGAGCTCCCAGACGTCCCCTCCCTCAGTAATGTTGGTGCACAGCTCTCCCATTCGTTGACGGATACAACGTCCCTCATCGAAGATCTCTGTGCTCGTTTCTCGGATAGGCATATCACAACGCTATCAGCTCGGCTTCAATCCTTCCATGCGCATCTGAGGTCGATGGACATACTTGCGCCTGACTTGCACACCTTTCCTGGTAGCACACGCTTGTCGGGCGTTTTTGAGTCAATCATGTCTTCCGAACTCCTAGCCGAATTGTCCGACGACGTCACTGAAGCGGAAGACATGGCCCGTGACATCGCTCGCGCTATCAAGCAGTCTCTCCATGGTTCAAAGCTTATTCACTATGTAGACTTACCGCCCCAATGGCGTTCAAACCCATTCGTTGTGAGAGGATACCGGTATGCTGCTACCTCACTCGCATCCACGTGTCACGTCCCCTGACAGTTTTCCTTTAGGTTTATTCCTATCGAAAAGTGGCCACTCATCGTCATGTCTCTATTTGCATGGCACAATGAGACACGTGCGTGTCCCTCACCTCACTCATCCTTGCGCGCCCTGCTCACCCCCATTCAGTCAATATCCATACCCACCTCATCCCGTTCACATTATGGCTGATAAACTGCATTTCTATGTTCAACTCATCCGCTCCCCAGGATCTTCCTGAAACCGCATTCATTATCTTTGCACTCGTTTGCTTGCTCAGTAGCGTGGTATGGCATACTATGTCTGGGTGTGCGCATCACGACGGTATGGATCTCTGTGCCAGGATAGACTATGTCGGTATTGGATGGTATGCATTTCTTTCTTGTCTCGCTCAGACCTTGCCAACTTGGTGGAATAGGCTCATCAGCGCCAGTGTCGGCACCGTTGTACACTACGGCTTCCAATGTCATCCAAGTCTGGGGAATTTTTTCCTTACCTGCTGCCTCCTCGTTGGTGTAGCTGGAAATGTGTTTCCGTTCTTTAGATGGTTCAACGATCAAAGATATAGAGTGAGACTCCTTTAGACGTTCCACACAGTACTGACGATCGAAAAGTACATTCGGATTGCCTTTTTCCTCTGCATGGCTTTCACGGCTATTGCACCGCTCGCTGTGTTGGCAAGCCTTCACTCGGTGAAACAGACGAGCGAATACATCAGTAAGCACATCTTTTGTCGATCTTTTCTAGGTCATTCATTTACCTTGACCGCAGGTCCGGTCTGGCCATCTTTGATCTCGTATCTTGTTGGCCTCGTTTTTTACGCATTCCACATACCGGAACGTTTTATCCCCGACCGGTGGTCGCACTGGCTTGACTGGTGCGGGGGTGGTTCGCACGCCATATGGCATATCTTTATCGTCCTTGCGATCAGCCAACATCGGACTGCTATGACATCCCTTCGGGACGGGATTCCCTGTACGCTTACTTCATAGTAAGTCGTGGCAGTGACAGAGCGTCAACCAATGTGGCTGGACGATTTTCGGCGGAACGATACGGATTCCTAGCTTATCCTTATGGAGTCTGACGAGTAGAATTATATTTCTTTCGCGAGTGCGCGATGCGCTTTCCATTTGATGATACCCTAATGTTGTGTCCCGATTTTCGCAGCGATATCCAAGAAATACAGATCACAAGTGATATTGCAAGGATAGCGGTGTGACTACAATGAAAAGAAGCGGGAAATCTTCAGTGTTGACAAAAGGAGTGTACATGAAACTATCAGATCAATTTTGCCTCTCTCTTGGCTTGTTGCACTTGAGCCAACCGCTGGCTTCGAAGAGTCATGGTAGTACCCTGGGCGGCTTTTTTCGTGGTTGGTGCAGGTACGGCGGGGGTCACGGACGACTGCGATAACGCTATGCGGGTGTCGTCCGAGGCAAATCCGGGAATACGAATGTTGTGATTTCGTTCTATGAGCTCCGATGAGCAGCGTCGTCCATTACATGATCGCACACGCACCGAGATGGAGCTGCAAATCCTTGACTTCGAGCGTATCCCCTCCGCGGTGCTTCGCAAGCCGACAGCCGAAATTTGTCACCGAATCAATGAACTCGTCAGCGATCTGCAACAGCAACTGCGTCGTCGTCAGCACCAGGCGATACAACCCACAAAGGAACGTCAGCGGACACGCACATCCTCGACCTCTGGGTCGATCCGCACGTTTGGGTCGACGCTCGTCACGAGGTCTTGTATCGACCTCCGCATGCTTTGATCCCCGGGGGTGTTTTTCCTCCTTGCCCGGCCGTCGTCGAGCGTCAGCGACGACCCATCGTCACCCCGCGCGACCTGCGAAGGGGTGCCTGTCGTCGAGTGGACATCAGCCGTCGCACCACATCAGGACACGACACGCGCTCCGGGGACGAACGAGAGCACGCCTACGTACCCGACACGCGCCCCCCTGTGATCCCACCGGTCAGTGATGCTCGTCCTTGCTGTGCCGCCGCCCACTGCACCGGCCCCGGGTTCGTCGAGTTGAGTGTCTGACTGATCGGATAGCCATCCCCCGGCGTGGACGTCAACACAGGCGCGGGTGAACCGCTCTTGAAAGCAGACGTGGCCGTCGTGGTGGCCGTCGACGTCGCGGGCGTCGTCTGCAAGACGGACGCGCAGTATGCGGTCGAGTGAACAAGACAAACGCCGTGTCTGGCGAGAGGCTCACCTTGGCAGCCGCTGTCGTCCCCGTCGTGCTCGACCCGGACGTACTCGCGCCAGCCGTCGTCGGGGGCTTGTACCGCTCTGCGTATTCTTTCAGCTGTACAAGCAGTGAGCGTCGATCTCGTTCACGTGCACACGCGGAAAGGCTCCACGGGAAACCAACTAGAGCGCACCTGCTGAATCTGCTGTGGGGTAAGTTTCCCCTGACGCGCGAGCTCCCCGAGTTGGCCCATGTTTTGTGCGAGCAGTTGCGCGATGCGTTCGCTTGCGATGGGCTCGCCATTCTGAGTCTTGAAGGCGTTCCCGAGGGCGGTTATGATGTTCGCCGGGTTTTGTGGTGCTGGTGTAGCTGGCGATTCCGATGCGTTCGTAGCCATCACGTGAAAGCTACTTTCTGCGAGTCGAAACGGAAGAGACAGGTAAAGGCATACGTGGGACTGAACTTCCTTTCCTAGTAATTTCTTGCTTCATGCTGACAAATACGACACTACTCATTATCGTGCTTCGGCCGATGATCGTCACACGGTCGTGCAACGCTGCGGCAAGAGTCTCAGCGATACCGTATCCTGAGCGAGCCCCTTGCTGTGCAGCTGCCTCGGCGGGAACATCGTCGAGGGATCCTCAAACGCCGCTTGAGTCATGACAGACTGCGCCTCCACAAACGGCTCGTTGCACTTCATTTGAGTACAGCTCCACCGGCGTCCTGTTAGACGAGCACTCCACCCACCGGATCCCCGTGTTCGAGATCAATCGGGCGGACTGGCGAGCAGCAGATCTCCCTACAGAAAATCAAGGACGTCGGCCGCCCCGGGGGAGATACGTGCAATTCCGGACCTGACCAGCTTGGCGAGCGAGAGGTTCGGCACTGAATATGAAGCTGTCCGCTCGGGCGACATCGTCACGGGGCGGTGATCGCAGTCTCTCTACCTTGGACAATAAGTAGACCGGATGCGTGCGCTGGCGACGGAGCATACGCAGAGCTGACATTGACATCGGGTCGGTGCTTTTGAAGTGGGGCATCTGACCCCGCAGGATACAACATGCCAGCGTACGCACTCGTATGACAGCCCGGATCTGTTATTCATCGTATGTGATCCGACCGAGCGTGACCAAACTGTGGTATTTCCAAAAGATCGGCTTGCTGTGGTAGACATGAAGCTGCTCCACTGGCGGCGATGTGAGAGCACATGAAGGCCAAAGCACGGAGTGCAGTCGACTCGATTACGCCCTGGGAAATGACCCAGTGTAATGACTGGAGAGCTGCCGCATCATGACGAATTTGTCACGCAGTCAAAACGCACAGCGGGTTGCCACAGATAAAATTCCATTGCCAAGGACAAGTGGTATAAAAACATAAAAACAATGAGATAAACTGGACCCCGAGGCATAAAAGAACGGGGGCAGCAGGAAGGTGAACCAACAAGATATGTTGCAAAGAATAAAACAAAGTAGTGTAATTGTCCCGGGAAAAGCGAGAGGTGGATGCGCCATGCTTCGGTGTTAACACGGATGATATCGGTCGGTAGTAATACAGTTGACTTGCGGCAGTATGAGCTTGAAATTACGCGGGGTGTTAGATTACCAGCTTGGATGCGCGGAACGGGCCATTTCAATGTGGACTGGCTCGATGCAACATATTCTAGGGTGAGCGCGACAGGAACCGAGGGCCCATCTCCAAGAGGAAGCGGTTCAGGAAGACACAGGCAAAATGCGACGAGGGACGACTATTCGAAGCATCTCACCGTCAAATTCGGCTCTGACTTGTGACAATTCGGCATCATAGCCAAAGGAGACACGACGCTCAAAGTGACCTGAGATGCGAACTGAATTTGCAGAACAACGTTTGAAAAGAGAGACGCACCGCCCCCTGGTTCCCAAGAATCTGCGACGACATGTAAAATGCGGCGCCTTCTTGTGGCAATGGTTCTGAAAAGACACATGAGTAAAAGGACCGTAGGATGAAGGGGAAGGTACGAGCATTCCGTCGCGACTGAAGCCAGGTAAGCGGACTTTGAGGGTGTATTCGGGAGGGGAAGTTTCGACGGCAATCCAGGTGTTGGCCGACGGAGAATGACAGAGAAACGTGTCGTACGGCGGACGGGCATGGTCAGTGTACTCGTCTGGTTGGGAGGGGAGAATTATGGGCGCCTCGGGTGCGAATGCGTCATGGGCAGCAGACGGGGCTCTCGAGAGGTCATGGGCCATGGAATGTGGTTCTTCGGTGGGAAGAAACCTGGAATACGGAGGGGGCGGAGAGGAAGGCACAGTTCCGGACGTGCAGGACGAGTCCGGCGAGGGAGGTAACGATCTGCGCTTTGGTAGTTCGTTGTGGGAGGCGTGAAAGGGACTGTCTGGCGAAGGGAAGGGTTCTGAGAGTGCGCTTGGAGAGGGGAGAACGGCCGAAAACGGCTGCGATGAAGAGAAGCTGGGGGACGGTGCTTGGGCGTCGGTCTGGTTGAAGGGATCAACGTGCGACGCAGGGCCGCAGTGGGCATCGGGGGCCAAGAAGGGGAACTGGGAGTCGTTTGTCCTGGTGTGGGGATCGGACGACGCAGAGGGCTCTGGGGACAGGTTGTGTAGCATCGGTGTGGACGAGAGAGGGGTCTTTCAGAGCGTATATATGTGAGACGGAACGTCGTCGCGCATGACCAGAGCGACGCAGCTCCACACTCACTTGCTGTGGCGTGGGAACAGTTTCATCTGATGACATCATGCGCTCTTCTCTGATGACTAAGCGGACGCGACTCTGCGATGCACGTCAAGCGCATCACGCTCACCTCGAAGAAAAACTGGTGGATGGGTGCGTGCTTTCCATCGATCCCGCGTAGACCTTCACCGATCTCTGCCATCAGTCGAACTGGACCAACAAGACCCCACCCCGAACGCGTCCTCCAACTCCTCAGAAGATACGACAGTCGCCCCAGACGATGGCCGCTACAGCCGTCAGCTCCCCAAGTCGGACGAGCGCACCGAATCACCAAACCCCTCCATACCCGTATACAAGCCCCCACGCCATCCGAACGCCATCTTCTCCTTCCCGACCCCGTCCGCCTACTCTGCTCCACCAAATCCTGCGGCAAATCTCGCCCCTTGCGCGCAGGGCTCCGCCTCCATCGTGTTCAAGTGTGTCGTCAAAAAACCGGACGTCGTCCAGCTCGAGATCAATGGCGAGATGCAGTCAAACGCTCACGACGTCACAACCCAGTTCCTTGCAGAGCTGCGTGTCTACACGACCGTATCTCGCCATCGTAACATCGCCGCCTTCCTCGGCTGTCTCGAGAACGTCGGCATGGTCCTTGAATTTGTCGATGGCCGCACCCTTTACGACGTCATCCGCGAGCGCCCACCCCTCGGGCGTGCCAAGAAGATCGACTTCCATAACCAGCTTTTGAGCGGTCTCACACACCTCCATACCTTTCGTTTGAGCCACGGTGATCTCTCCCTTCTCAACATTCAGGTCACCCATTCCTCTGACACTATAAAACTTCTCGATTTTGGACGTTCCGTCTCCATGGATTCCGTCTTCGTCCCCCCCTCCGACGAACCCGCCGATCCTTTCCAGCATCTCATCCACAAATCTGCCAGCGTTCCAGGCACAAAGGCACAAACAAGGATCGTAGAGCAAATTCATCCTGGCACTCGACCCTTCGCGGCACCCGAGGTGCTCCGCGGCGAATGCCAAGATCCGCTCCTCGCGGATGCATACAGCTTCGGCATGATCTTAATTGCCATCGATAGATGCGAGATCGTAGACCTCAAACCTTGGGAACAACGCAAGGATATTGTCCCAGACAGTCTCTTCCTCGGCTGTGAACTCTTTGAAAGTCGTGCCAGAGAGTACCTCAGGAAACACGAAACAAGGAGAAGATTAATGAAAGAAGACATATTACCCGCCGAGATTTAGACTTTTAAAGCCAGCTCCGCCGTTGCCCTTTCTTCCCGTGACCATCCATATATCGATCCATTTGGTTCGATGGTTATCGCATCACCGAGATCATCGCATACCCTCCTATGGTAGCCTCTGTATACGTACCACCTCTCCACCACAATGGACCATGTCCACTGCTCAATTCTGTTTATGGGGTGTATAAGGCACTACATCTGCCCAGTCGCTATCCTACCTGCATCCCTACCGATAAAACACTGCTACCATCTCGATTGGACGAAGCTGCGAAACTCATATGTCGCGAACAGATATCTGACCACCGCCGTTTCATATCCCTTCCAGGCACAGCATACCGTCTGCCAATCCGCACGCGGGCTCAGCCAAGTCCTCATCACCCTGTTTCATTGAAACCGACTATGATTAAGCTCGTCGACCCGTAAAGCCCCATGGCTTGCATTGTCCCAGCTATGGGACAGGAGCCCGACCAACTGCATCGCGGCCATGAAACGAATGTCGACCGTCGAGGGACGGGCACGCAAGCGCATATGGCAACCCCGACCGTGACTGGATGGGCTGCCGTGGCGTACCCAGTCACCCTCGCTCGGCCACCGTTGAGACGCCCGTCCGAGTCAGTGTGCAGAGAATATGGTCATTGTTCAAGTCTCGGTTTTGACAATCAGAGCGCTGCAGCCGTGCATGTTTGCATTCGCTGGGGCTGCTTACCCGGGTCGCTTATTTATGCAATGTTGCTAGCGATCTGTACCGGTCCGATGTAAGTCACATGATAAACACATCCACCAACTCTCGGAGAAGACGCTCAGAAAGTGATTACTGAGGCAAGCAGAAAAAGTAGAATGACTGCGAGTGACAATGTGAACTTGGTAATACCGTGGGAAGCAAAGTTAGTGGCTGAAACCGCGTCGCTGGCGGGCTGTTACTTCAAGAAAATGCTGTGAATCGGTCGCTGCCTCGACGTATATGGGGATGACGGAAAGGGTCCGCGACGTTCCTTCACTGGCAATTGTACGCCTTATACTAGAAGTCCAGGCGCCAGGATCCTCGGACTCGGAGTCGGAATGCTCTCTCGCCCCAAGGCAAGGAGAGAAACTGGAACGATGGTTCGGGCTTGACACCACCCTACTGATCGCCGTGCTGTTTTCGTCCGTCCATTGAACTTGCCAATTCACCTAACGGTAACACGCTCCTGTGGCGTAACTTGACAAGTCGTCAGCAAGCAGACGGGCTGGACCATAACTCGTGTGCACGGTAGCTCAAGGCGGTTCACACGCACCCTAGTTCGGATCAACGCCCTCTGTCAATATCCCCGGAAGCCGATATGATCAGTGTAACGTGACGGCTGAATTCAGCCCTTGGCAAAGAATCGTATGTAAAAGCCACGGGGTTGCGCGCCAAGACCAAAGTCCCCTCCGTCTTCCAACATCACGCACGGATATGCTACCATCCACCAAGACAAGTGTAGAGATCGAGGTCGTTGACGACGGAAAAGAAGTCTCCATCGTCCATCTCAGTCCTGCGGAGCGCGCTAGGCTACTTCGCAAGCTAGATCGACATCTCCTTCCTCTGGTTTCTTTGCTATACCTTCTTTCGTTCCTGTGAGTTATCTGGGTGGCCGTCACCTGTCCTCGTTGCTGATTCGTGTTTCGCTTCCAGAGATCGTTCCAATGTTGGCGAGTATTCTACCTCTCTCGAGCCCGCAAACACCTTATACTACCCTCAGGTAATGCGAAAGTCGCGGGCATGTCCGCTGATTTACACCTCGTCGGACTCCGGTACAACACGGCTGCTGCCGTTTTCTTCGTACGGATCCCTTGAATTGCATCCTTGAATGTGACCAACGTTCCTCCAGGTTCTATACAGTCTTGCAGAAGTCCCATCGTAAGTGGAGGCACTGGCGGCGTATACCCACTTCATGGAATGACTTCTCATAGAAACATTATTCTCAAGCTCTTTCGACCATCCAGATGGAGTATGATGATGGTCTTTGCTCCGTCGTCTTCCCTTTTTGACCAGCCCTGTTGATATAGTACCACTAATCATGCTAGCATGGGGTTTGGTGATGACGCTCATGTGCCTTGTGAACACCTATCAAGGGCTTCTTGTGTGAGGAATTGAACCGGAAGTCTGCAGCCTGTCTAAGCTTACTGATGCTGTCATCTATCCTGACAATGTAGGGCGAGGGTTTTCCTTGGTCTCACAGAAGCCGGATTATTCCCAGGTGTTACCTACTATATCTCGCTTTGGTATCCGCGTGCCGATCGTGCAATGCGCATAGCCATATTCTTTTCTGCCGCTACCGTCGCGGGTGCTTTTGGCGGTATTCTTGCGTGAGTGCGCTTTCGAGCGCGTGAGGCACGCTACTCACGCACTACTCGATAAGATATGTTATCGAGAAAATGGAAGGGTATGCAATGTTTTCCAGATCGCTTTCTTCTGTTATCCAACTTATCACGGTCTCGCAGGGTCGGTGGCCTCCACGGCTGGCAGTGGATAGTAAGCAATCCTTGTTGTATACCTGTGAAGAGTACTCACCTTGATGGTTAGTTCTGCTTGGAAGGACTCGGTAAGTTTCCTGTTCGTCGCAAGTTGGAGGTGATCGAATTTACGTGCCCTACAGTCACAATGATGGTGGCCACCAGTGCATTTTTCTTCATGCACGATGTGTGTACTAGAATGTCTTGGTCCTGCGCCTGTGCTCACTACCTCATGTCTAGTATCCAGAGACTGCGTCGTTTCTGACTGAAAGTGAGAGACGCACTATCGTTGGGTTATTAAAGAACGACTCGCAAAATCTCGCAACGCACTATGAATTCAAATTTGTTTTGCAAGCCGTCAAGGACTATAAAACTTTTGTGCAAATCGGTGTCTACATTGGGTGGGTAGACCGTACTTTATATTGTGCAAGCTGTGGCGTTCTAAAACACTGTTAGTCTACTCATTCCCGTCTATGCAATCGCCCTCTTCACCCCTACCATCATCAACGAGCTGGGTTATTCCGCTGCCAATGCCCAACTACTTTCTGTGCCCCCCTTCGTTGCGGGTTGTGTGTGCACCATCATCGTCGGGGTCTACTCTGACATTCAGAGACTTCGGGGGCCGTACGTGATCGCTGGTGCAGTCGTGTCTTTGGTAGGGTATATTGTCCTATACACCCAATCGAGCCCTGGTGCATCGTATGCTGGCGCCGTTCTCGCTGCGGTAGGTGTATTTCCGACGATTGCTGTCAACCTTGCGTGGGCTGGTTCCAATGCCGGTGGCGATGTAAAGCGTGGCGTTGTCATTGCCATGGTCATTGGGCTAGGAAACCTAGGGGGGTAAGTCGCGCAATTCCATCCGCGTAAGTCCGGCCTCAGAGAACGGCAACAGAATCTGCTCGTCCTTCATTTATCTCGATCCTCCTCGATTTCATGTCGGACATGGGACAATCATGGGTTGGCTGAGTCTCTCGTGCGCCTTCATCTGATGCCCACCATTACATGTTTATTGACGAAATTTCGTTGTCAGGATCATCTTGTCCATATTTGCAATGTGGGATTACAACAGAATCAACAAACACAAAGAAGCGGTGTGCCGTGAGCGTGGAATCACCGAGGATCAGATGGACGAGTTTAGGGATATGGGAGACGAAAGTCCTCTTTTCAGATATACGCTCTAGTCGGTCTACTCATTGATGTTTGAAGAGACGTTAGTTACACACCAAGTACTGAGTGCGAACAAACAGAGCCAAAGTCAAATTGTTTAGAAGTCTTGACTTGCACTACAGTTTGTCAAGGTTCTCCCCGTCGTCATCAACATTCATTACTTGGGCGGACGAGTTTCGGTATGCATTTGTACAATTTGACGCTGCAACCTCCAACGGCCGCAACGCAGGCAATCGTTGGTAACTTTTCAGGCGCACGTGCACAAGAAATCATTGTCTCGCGCGGCACTCGTCTCGAACTTTTGCGACCGGATGTCCAGACGGGAAAATTGTCCACAGTCATTGCATCCGATGTCTTTGGCTCAATACGTTCGCTGGCAGCTTTCCGGCTGACAGGAAGTACCAAGGGTGAGCGTGTCGTACGTATTCGCGTTTTCCGCTGTAATCTCATCCTCGTTCTCAGACTACGCCATAGTAGGGTCCGACTCTGGACGCATTGTCATCTTGGACTATGACCCCAAAACCAGTAGTTTCGTCAAACTACATCAAGAGACCTTCGGAAAGTCCGGCGCGCGACGAATTGTTCCTGGTCAATATCTTGCCACCGATCCCAAAGGCCGTAGCGTTATGATTTCCGCGACGGAGAAGGCAAAACTTGTGTATATCTTGAATAGGGACGCGGCCGCCAACTTGACAATTTCGTCACCGCTGGAAGCACACAAAAACAACGCAATTATACATCATATCATCGGTCTTGACGTCGGGTTCGAAAACCCCTTGTATGCTGCACTGGAGGTCGACTATACGGAATCTGACCAGGACCCAACCGGGGAAGCCTTCAACAATGCTGAAAAGGTGTGTCCTCTGGTCGTGTCTCTACTCTTGTTCGCTTAGGCAAATCTTCATCCAGATGCTAACATACTATGAACTCGACCTGGGTCTCAATCATGTCGTCCGGAAGTGGAGTGAACCCACCGATCCGCGTGCAAATCTCCTCGTCCAGGTCCCCGGAGGACAAGTAGCGTCAACCGACCGATTCGATGGACCCTCTGGCGTCCTTATTTGTTGTGAGGACCACATCATATACCGGCACATGGATAAGCCACAACACCGCGTCCCCATCCCGCGTCGAAGACATCCACTCGAAGATCCATCAAGAGGTGTCATAATCATTGCAGCTGTCATGCACAAAATGAAGGTTTGTCGTTTAACAGTTTCTACATCATACCTCTCAACTTACGTGTTACTTAGGGTGCCTTTTTCTTCCTTCTTCAAAGTGAAGATGGCGACCTGTTCAAAGTTATGATAGATCATGATGAAGATGAAGCCAAGGCCCTCAAAATCAAGTATTTCGACACTGTACCTGTGGCCAATAACCTCTGTATTCTCAAATCTGGGTTCCTTTTCGTCGCCTCTGAGTTTGGTAATCAGTAAGCCATGCCTGTACTCTCCATCTTCTGGACGCTCATCTTCTCATAGGTATCTTTACCAGTTCCAAAAGCTGGGTGATGACGACAACGAACCTGAGTTCAGTTCGACTTCGTACCCTTCGTTTGGCATGGCCGATCCAACTACACCGTTGCCACATGCCCATTTCCGTCCTCACCCTCTAGATAACTTGGCTCTTGCCGACGAGGTAGAATCGTTGGACCCTATATTAGACTCGAAAGTGATGAACATTCTACCGAACTCCGATACTCCCCAAATTTTAGCAGCCTGTGGTCGGGGCGCGCGCAGTTCGTTCAGGATGCTTCGCCATGGCCTTGATGTGGAGGAGTCCGTTAGCTCTGAGCTACCGGGTATCCCGAATGCTGTTTGGACGACGAAACAACGAGAGGAAGGTGCGCATTGAACTGTTTATTTCTATAGATCGCATCAACTTTTTCCTTCTGTAGATGAGTTTGATTCGTATATCATTCTCTCGTTCGTCAACGGTACGCTAGTGTTGTCCATTGGCGAGACAATCGAGGAGGTGCAGGACACTGGCTTCCTTTCATCTGCGCCGACACTCGCCGTACAGCAGATTGGTGCAGATGCCCTTCTCCAAGTTCACCCTCATGGGATTCGTCATGTTTTGGCTGATCGACGCGTCAATGAGTGGCGCGTTCCCGATCGTAAGACGATCGTCGCTGCAACGACTAACAAGCGTCAAGTCGTGGTTGCATTGAGCTCGGCAGAGCTGGTCTATTTTGAACTCGACTTGGACGGTCAGCTGAACGAATACCAAGATAGGAAAGCGATGGGATCAACGATCCTGGCACTGAGCGTCGCCGAGGTTCCTGAGGGTCGTCAGCGCACGCCTTTCTTGGTGCGTCGAACGAGACTTTACTTTGCAATCACTGTAATTTTTCCTACCATACAGGCCGTTGGGTGCGAGGACCAAACCGTTCGTATTGTTTCGCTAGATCCTGAAAGCACACTGGAGACGATCAGTCTACAAGCTTTGACTGCTCCACCATCTGCGATTTGCATAGCCGACATGTTAGATGCGAGTATTAACAAGACCCAGCCCACGATGTTCGTCAATATTGGCCTGCAAAACGGTGTTCTTCTTCGGACCGTGCTTGATCCTTTACACGGTCAACTTACTGATACGCGAACACGGTTAGCACCAGCACTGGTTTGATTTATCTCATTTCTAAACGCTCCGCAGTTTCCTAGGCACCCGCCCCATCAAGCTTGTTCGGGTACAGATACAAAAAAATCCAGCCATCCTTGCGCTTTCATCTCGGTCATGGATTAATTACACTTACCAGAACCTCATGCATTTTACTCCCTTGATATATGAAAACCTCGACTATGCCTGGAGCTTTTCCGCTGAACTTAGTCCGGAAGGCTTGATTGGTATTACGGGAAGCATCCTTCGGTGGGTGTCTATTCCTTTCGGCCAGACCCTAGGATGCAAACAGAGACTCGAAACCTCTTAAAGAGGGCGTGCCGACAAATAATTCGGATTACCAATCGTTCCTGCTGAGATTCGCTCCGTTCTGCGTTAATCATGATTGCTAACGTATATTGTCCTCACTAGCATATTCCAGGTGCCAAAGCTTGGCATGAAACTTAAGCAGGACTCTATCCCACTCTCATACACACCTCGCAAATTTATATCCCATCCAACGAACCACTACCTGTATCTTATAGAGGGAGACCATCGTGTTATAGGTGAAGAAGCAGCGAACAAGCGTTTGCAACAATTGGTGAGCGAGTCGAAATTATTTAGCGGTCACGATTCTATATGACTCGTAGAGCGAAGCGGGCAAGATGATTGATCAAGAGATGCTTGAACTTCCTGCTGAAACGTTTGGTCGGTGCAAAGCACCTGCGGGAACGTGGGCTTCGGCAATACGAATCATCGACCCACTCGAGGCATGTCGATTCTTTATTCAGTCAATAATTTATTATTCAACGAGTTACAGTCGAAAACTGTTGCGTTGATCCACTTGGACAACAACGAAATGGCATTCTCTCTGGCCGTCGTTCCGTTTACTGCTCGAGGAGCGGAGCTGCACCTTGTCGTTGGCACAGCGTCCGATACGCTTGTTATGCCGCGATCATGCACGAGTGGCTTCTTGCGAGTGTACAGATTTCTTGAAGATGGCGCTGGCTTAGAACTTGTGCATAAAACCGAAACGGACGATGTGCCTCTAGCAGTCATGGCTTTCCAAGGACGACTTGTGGCTGGCGTGGGTAAAGCACTTCGCATCTACGAGATCGGCAAAAAAAAGCTTCTTCGCAAAGCTGAAAACAAGGTTGGTCCGCCCACTGGAGGTTATCGTGTAGTCTGACCCGACGTGCAGACATTCTCCTCCGCCATTGTCACACTCACCACACAAGGTTCACGAATTCTCGTTGGTGACATGCAAGAATCGATCTATTTCGCGGTCTATAAAGCACCAGAAAACCGGCTCCTCATCTTTGCCGACGACATGCAGCCACGATGGATCGTCGCATCCACAATGGTTGATTATTGTACGGTTGCAGCGAGCGACCGATTCGGAAACGTATTCGTCAATCGCCTCGACTCCAAGGTATCAGACCAGGTTGACGATGACCCCACCGGAGCCGGCATACTACATGAGAAAGGCCAGCTCATGGGTGCTCCCCACAAGACGAAGATGATCTGTCATTTCCACGTCGGTGATCTTGTCACTTCAATACACAGGGTATCGTTGGTGGCAGGAGGCCGAGAAGTGCTCCTGTATACTGGTCTGCATGGCACCATCGGGATTCTTGTACCCTTTGTTTCAAAGGAGGATGTGGACTTCATCTCGACACTGGAACAGCACATGAGGACCGAGCAGGGTAGCTTAGTGGGACGTGATCACCTGGCATGGAGAGGGTACTATGTTCCCGTGAAGGCTGTCGTGGACGGCGACCTCTGCGAGACGTATGCACGGTTATCTGGTTCGAAACAGGGCGCCATTGCTGGTGAGTTGGACCGGACTGTCGGGGAGGTGTTGAAGAAGCTAGAACAACTGAGAATCACAGCGAGTGGCTTCTGATCTGGTTGTTCGTTTTGTGTCATTTTATCTTTCACTTTGCTGTACTTTATGTTAGTACAATGTTGATGCAATGTTAGTGCATAGTGACGCGTGACGATCCGGAGAACAAGCGACTTTGTCCTTTAACGAGCAAGTCTGAAATGTTTGCTGCGAGTCCACCCCGCCTCCTTCTTAACACATTCAGGCGTGCAGCTGCGCCTCAAACACGCCCCTATGCAACGGACGCCGAACGTTCGATCGTAACCCTGAAGAACGTCAAGGTATGTGTGGACCCTTCCACGGCACATCGCACCACGACACTATTCTACCAATTACACAGTACACCGCGACCGCACGCGCCGCAGGCAAAGGGCGCAGCGGGGCAGTCCACTCTGACGACGAAACACCCCTCACGCTGAACCTCGCCTACCCCAAAGCGTTGGGCGGGTCGGGCGATGGCACGACGCCCGAGCAACTTTTCGCCATGGGCTACGCATGTACGTTCGTGCCGCACGCCGCGTTCACACATTCGTGCTCGATGCTCTGCGCCTCGCTCACTCGCGATGCATGTAGCGTGTTTCCTCGGTGCGATGCAGCTCATGGCGGGCCGTCTGGGTAAGAGCGACGCCGTCAAGGATGCTGTGATCCATACCAACGTGCATCTCGGAGAGGCAGAAGGGATGGGCGGGTTTGGGATTGCGGTGGATATCAAGGTGGAGGGCGTACAGGACGAAGAAGTCATCAAGGCTGGGCATGAGGTACGTTTGTATGGGCACTTGGTGATGGAGGTCTAAAGCACTCTGGCATCTTTGCTTGTCTAGGCTTGCCCGTACAGCCGTGCATTGATGCATGGGGTCAAGGTCAAAGTTTCCAAGGCATAGATTGTTGGCCGAAACTCTCCGAAGTCTCGATACATATGTCGCCGATCATCAAACATCAGATATGTGCAGTACCACAGCGCAGACAATTAAATTTGAATGGTGACACTGAAACATCAAGCTATTTCAACTTGTAGGAGATACACCCAACGGTAAGGCCTGATTTTACTTCATAACCTTGTAACCACGACAAAGGGAAAACCGCATACGGTTACAAGAAGCTCTTGGGCCATTTCACCTCCACGCCGTCAGCCATAGCCAAGAAGGGCATTAAATCGCTCGTGAGGAACTCGCTGGGCCACTCTTGTCTGATCTGGCCCTTCAAATACCCAATCGTAATTTTGAGATGGTCCTGTTTGATGCCAGGAGCGATCGTCTTAATGGTCGGCGCTTGCTCTTCAATGATGCGGTCGAGGAGCTCTATGGTGATGGGTTCACCGGTATCCATCCGCGAGGCGTACTTGACCCACTGCCATAGCTGGACACGAGCGATCTCGGCAGTAGCCGCATCCTCCATCAAGTAGTTGACCGGGATACAGCCGTTACCACCAATCCAGGCAGTGGTATAGGCCAAAGCAACAGACACGTTTCCACGAACGCCGTCCTCGGTGATCTTCCCAGGAACACTTGCGTTCAACAAATCGGCGGCCGCCACTCTAACGTCCTCCCGGCGAACGTGGTACTGTGCGGAACCTGTTAGCCCAGAGACACGAAAAAGGAGCAAAAACAATATCCACCTGGTTAGGGCCAAGCATGTGCTCGTCAAACACCTTGCGCGCAATCTCGTTGATGAGCGGGTGGGCAATCCAAGTACCGTCGTGTCCAGCAGTTACCTCGCGGAGTTTGTCTGCCCTGACTTTCTCCATAGCGACTTCGTTGGCCTTTGAATCATTCTTAATAGGAATCTGCGCAGACATGCCACCCATGGCGGCCACCTTTCTCCTGCGTCCATTGTCAGTGCGTTCTCATATGAGATAGTTACCAAAGTCATACTTGTGACATGTTTGAATAAGTAGACGCACGTACGCATCCATGAATGGAACGGTCATGGTGACATCCTTCCTGTCAGGTAGAACTGCGCCTCTGTCAGCCCTGCGCTTCTTGATGGCGCTGAAGATGTAATCCCATCTAAAATTACGCAGATTAGCAGATCAGTCACACATGGATCTCATAAGGGTGTGAGAAGAACGATGGAAGCCCTCACCTTCCGCAATTGAGTCCAGACGAGTGGTTCCTGAGCTCAAACAGAATTTCTTCCATTTGGAAAGCAGCAGGAAGAGTCTCGATTAAGACGGTAGCTCTGATAGTATTGTGCGGGATACCGAGGTAGGACTGGGAGAATAAGAAGACGTCGTTCCAGAGACGGGCCTCCAGGTAGTGTTCCATCTTTGGAAGGTAAAAGTAGGGGCCGAAACCACGCTCGATGAGTTCATGGGCATTGTGATAAAAGTAGAGCGCAAAATCAAATAGCGAAGCGGACACCGGAGCATTGTCAACCGTCACGCGGGTCTCGTCCAGGTGCCAACCCCTGGGCCTGCGTGAGGTGTGAATTTAGACCAGTTGCGAAAGAGGAAAATCTGTCTTACCGGATCAATAAGACCGCCGGGTTCTCGACCAATTTATACTGTTTTCCGCCCGACACGAAATCAATCTGACGACGTATAGCATCACGTAGGTTGAGCTGTCCGTTGACCATGTTTGCAAACGTAGGCGAACTGGAGTCTACGTCAAGCGTCAGGAAGGTGAACAGGGGAGATATTAGTGATCAAGACCTTCGAGGTCGGCCATAAACGTCTTTGCGCCGCTATTCAGTGCATTGACAACCATTTTGCGGTCGGTAGGCCCGGTTATCTCAACGCGGCGGTCTTCGAGTCCCGGGGCAGGAGGTGCACAGTGCCATGAAGGTTCCGCACGGATGTGGGCAGTCTCCGGTGGGAAGTCAAGGGGAACACCCGAATCATACCTGCGCTGTGCGACGTCGCGGGCAACGAGGAGACTCTGTCTGGTGGATTCGAAGGTCCTGTGGATAGCAGCGAGGAATGCCAACGCTCCATCCGGGAGGATTTGAGCCTGGGCCTCTGGGGCAGCTTTTGAAAGAATCTTGACACCAGCTACCATTGTGCTATGATTCTGGTCGTTGAGGGGTTCGCGCTGTGGTTAGGTTTAAGTAGTCGAATTCGATGGCGGAGTCCCGCTCCGACGTCATCCCGAGCACTGTAATCATATGACAATAAGCGCCCCTATTTCGAATCACCTGAACCATATGCATTACTCCTTTGCAGCGCCGACCACGGAACTTAACTTCTCAGCAAATAATGTCGGGACAGGACAGTGGATAGCAGCAAAATGTTCGCTACATACAGAAGTCTGGCAAGATTGCATTGTCTCCATGTACTGCTAGCAAGACATTCGGCCTGCGTCTATGATTTCTCGGCGGTGAGACCAGTCGTTGCCTCTACAGGTACGGCGACGGGCTCCGACGGTACTTTTCATATGACATTTGGAATGTTCAGCAAAGAAACCTTTAGCACCATGTCCACGACGAGCGTTGATATACTCACCCACAATGTTCTTAACGGTCTGTTCTCCTACTTTAATCACCCTACGGCACGCCATCTGCCATACGCCAACACTCACGGAGCCTACACTCAAAGGTCAATCTTGACCGTTCCTGCAAGGAACAACACACCTTGAGGAGCGAATGGAAGTGCAAGTGTCCACGTGATAGGACCGAACCAGTTGGGTGGCAAGTAGAACACGGCCGCTTTTCTGTACCACCACCCGACAGCAAACTGCAAACCCGTCGTTAAAATCCAAACGAGAGTGTTGAATTTGGCCGAGAAAGTGGTTTTGGTAGTAGCAAGTTCGCTGTCTGTATCGGAGGTCAGAGGAAGTCTCAAGAAACGTATGCATACAGGCGGCAACGTGCATGCGTGACTGGAGTGCAGAAACGGACTCACTCAGTTTTTCGAGCTCTGCGAGTCCTTTGTCCACACTGCGTCTCAGCTTGGCCCACTTGGCGAATTGGTCTTGAGCGCTGGTCTGCATAAGCTCTTTCTTTGTGGTAAGCAGTTCTGCTTTGAGCTGGCGCTGTTTTGAATACTGGGAATTCATAAAAATCCGACAATAAAGACCCCAAGCCTGCAAACGACATTCGAAGGCTGAGCGTCGAGAAATGCGAACAAGCGACAAGAGACCTTACAGAATCGAGAAGGACGGATTTACCGATCCATGATACCAATTCGGTGAGGAACACAAGCGTGAAGATGGTGACGATAAGAGACATCGTAGCAGATGCTGGTCGTTACAGAGGTTGGTGAGCGCTGCGGGTTGTTTGGCTCGGAACACGTTGGCGTATGAACGCCACTGCCAGGCTGTGCATGTTTACACCAAAAACCGAGTTCAGAGATACATGGCAATCACTCGCTCGAATTCAGACATGCTGGTTCACTTTCCGAGAAGGCGCTGCGATCTGACTCAATCTCTATTGAATGCATCCAAGCGGTGCGGTAATTCTTGTACGTTGCGCCGGATTCCAGATAGCTCACTTCCCCGGCCATGTCCAAGAAACCGATGATCGAGGCTTACTGACCTGACCATTTCGCACTCCCAATACTAGCGCCCGAATGTCCCTTCCCTATACACCCGGCGAACGAAGCGTTATAAATGCATTTGCGTGTGGTACATGGTGTGTCGACATATGATATCTCCGTCTGCCTGTCTCCTGGCTGTCTAGCACACATGGGAGAGTATGGGAGAGTATCGCCTAGATGTTGAGCTTGGTTCGCCGCCAGTGGCGGCGCTTGGCGTTGTACTGTAGGCGGTAAAAACATGAGGATGTGGAAAGGTAGAGTCAACGGCACACACTTGAATCTTAGTGTCCGACTTCAAACGGAACCATTGTGGAATTGGCCTAGAGTAATCGAGTGAGTGTCATGGCGCTGGCAGTTGTCTCACTGTTTACACACCGGTTCTGGCGCCCGGCCTTGGCGAGAATGCGTTTCGTGCGGAAGGTCTTTTGTGAAGGCTGACGATGAAATCAGAAGAGGAAGAAGACGTTGTGAACGTTTCGCTCACCATTTTTGTGGTTCTCGATAGCGATGAGCCGAGGTGGACATGAAACAAGGTTCAGAGTGGGTGTCCACTGTACAGTTGCTGACTCAGCGGCATCCCACGACAAGATTAGTCAGCAGTGCCGTTGGTCGAGCAGCCACGTGCCGTTGTCCTTCCACGCACATCACCATGCAACTCCTCAACGTCTGGTTCTCGCTGTTGGCTGTGGCAGCTTGCGTTTTCGCGGCGCAGCCCCCCACAGAGCTCCAAATTGAGACCACCTTTATGCCTGAGGAATGCCCTAACAGGGCGGCCAAGGGGGATACCATCTCTGTTCACTATGTGCGTCGCAACGTTTACATCACCTCTGTTCGCATTTCATATCCTACTTTGTAGACCGGTACTCTGTTCGACACTGGCGCTAAATTTGACTCGAGGTGGGTCGCCTCGACAATTTTGCCCGCGCACTATATGCTCATACTGGTACCGTAGTCTGGACAGGGGCCAGCCATTTTCCTTTAAACGTGCGTGCTCGTAGAGAACGTGTCTTTTGTGCTGACGTTCTCTTTCCCAGTTGGCGTTGGACAGGTGATCCGTGGATGGGACGACGGTCTTCTGGGCGCATGTGTTGGAGAGAAACGCACATTGACCATTCCTTCTAGCTTGGGCTATGGTACGTCAATGCCATTTATATATTATCGTGTATACAATGAGCATTGTGTAGGGAGCCGTGGAGCCGGCAAAGCTATCCCTCCAAATGCTGCTTTAGTTTTCACTACGGAACTCTTGGGCATCCAAGGTGGCAAGCGTGACGAGCTCTAAACATTGTTACCTGCGCAACTCATACCGGCACGCTTTAGGATATCTGCGATGACCAAAAGTTTTACTCTGTAAAGCATGGAACCCCCGATATCCGGGTTGCTCAATAAATTAGATCTGAGACTACCATGATTGTTGCGTATGAGATAGTTAGGTGACCGACCTCTTCGTCTCTGGCCTGAGCTTCTCCTGTATAAGTTCGCTGAATTCCTCCCTAAGGATAGACTCTCTCCTCTCTCTCTCCTCTCTCTGCAGCTTGAGAATACCCCTCTTCTCCTCCGCGCTAATGACCTGGTTTTCCTTCCGCATACGGACGGCATTCATACGCTTGTGCCTGCTACCACTCATGACATACCCAACGGCTTCAAACTGCGCTATCTCATCTGAAGTAAGACCGATCTCACCGCGGCGGGGGATACGCGTTTGTGTGTCGTCTTGCAAGAAGGCAGCCATCGCACTCCCTTCTCCGCGAAGCAATGCACTACCATAAGCACGCTCGTCTACCTTCTTCGACGTGTTCACCTTCATGAGAGGCTGAGGGCCAACATCCATGTCCGAGTCGTCGTCATCTTCTGATTGCTGGTCGGTATATGACGGTATAGTGGCCGGTGGTGGCATTGAACCGTTGCTCTTTACAACGAACGGGGCTATGGGAGCAGGCTTTTCAACCCATTCTTCCTCATTCTCCGACGCCCGAGAGGACTCGGGCACCGGACTCGGGTCCGAGCTTCGTGGTCGGCTTTGACTCTTGCTCCTCCGGTGATGACGGTCTCTCTCCCTCGAGCGTTCTTCTTCCTCAGTACCGTAGCTGCGTGATCGATGTCTCCGTTCTTTGTGTTCTCTTTTTTCTCTCTTCTCCTTTTCCCTCCGAGAGCGCTTTCGCTCTTTGCGTTCACGACGTCGACGTTCTGTTTCCGAATTCGAGGACTCTGTCGGGGTCTCTGAACGGTCCCGCTTGGATTTCCTGCGAGAGAACCCGCGTTCGAGAGATCTATACGAAAAGTGTTAGGCAAATGCAGAAGGATGTAGGATGGCAAACACACAGAACACGTGCAGGCGCCTTCGGGGAAGGTGGCCAGATACTGAACATCGAACCTTCCCTCTGCGCTCTTCGGCTACAAAAGAGTATTAGCATCTCGTATGTTTGCGGCAACATCACGCACCTTTCCAGATACTCGTTACCGCCGCCACCATAACCATCGCGTCGCTCGTACATACCATCTCGCGGCGGGCGATCAGGGTACATACGGGGCGCTTCCGTGCCCGGTCTGGGAGGGGGCGACGCGGGTCGATTATAGTCACCATATTCCGGTGACCCTCGTCTTCGGCTCTTACTTCTCTCCCTGTCTGCATATCGTTCTCGCTCCCGCTCTCTCCCTCGGTCTCTGTCCCTCTCGTCTGGTCGTCCCCTCTCCCTTTCCCTGTCTCGTCTCCTCCTTCTGTCACTGTCATCATCGTTTTCCCCATCCCTCACACCTCGCCTCTCCCTGCGGTCTCTGTTGGGTCCTGACGGCGACCTTTGACGCCGGGTGTCCAGGTAGGCGTCTTTTGGGTCTTGTGGCACAAGGCCCATGCGCGAGGGGTGGACGGTAGCCATCGTCAACTTTTGCAGACGCAAGTAACGTAGATTCGTTCGAGAGGGCGGTAGCGACGTGGGAAATGCCGTCGTTACTGACAATGATTATGTAAGTACTTTGAAGCTCAAACCTTCAACCTTTCTGCAACACTCGTTCTAGATACGCATGTCCAATGCCACTGCGCCTTGATCTACGAGGGTAAGAGAGGTAGTTGTTATGAATGCCGGGGCTGTGTATATATAGGGTCAGTCACCAGTGCCTCTACTATGCAAGTTTACGAAACAAGTTTGTCAGATGATTCAAGGCCACCCAAGCTAGGCTGCTTCCACCGATTACATCATGATGGCCCAAGTACTTATGCTCTGTGCGGGTACTATCAAGTGCCTGATCGAATTTGCAAACGCCGCTGGCGCGACCATAATGGGGACCGGTCACCAGTCAATGCCAGGGCTTACAATGCAGGTTACGAAACATGGTCCGAGCTCGATCACACAGCCTGGGACTGTAAGCGCTCTGCATGAGTAATAAAAGGGCAATCTGATTCGTCTAGGCATTTGGAACCGTCAGCTTCACAGATCCATCATGGCCGGATTGTTTGCATCCACATGGGGTAACCCAAATGCCACCAAGCGTATCCTCCTGGTCCATGGTCTTACGAGCTCATCTACAACTTGGCATCAGGTTGCGCCCGAATTTGCGTCTCGAGGCATGTCCCCGCTCTAATATATCCAAGTCACTGCTCATGGTAGACCAATGCAGGTTGGTTTGTGGTCGCACCCGATCTTCTCGGCCACGGACAAGCTCGGCGGGGATCGGACTATACCATGACTTCATTGAAGAACGAGCTCCTTCCGTTTTTGACGCCCGCTCAAGGTGACGATCACCCATATGATATCGTCATTGGACATTCCATCGGAGGTCTCGTCGTCGCTGCCCTGTTACCCCATCTCGGGTCCACCCGCCCTGTCCATGTCGTCCTCATTGACCCACCCTTCGAAGCAGATCCCGAATTCCACGCTGCATGTACCAAGCAATGTATAGCGGATTTCGAGAATCTGAAGTCACCCGAGCAGCATCAGCAGGAAAATCCCTCCTGGCCACGACGGGAAACAATCATTAGATCGGCAAACGAACACCTGTGTGATGTCCCTGCCGTGGTGGCCATCATGGGGGTAGGTACCTTTATCCTTGTTGATAAGGATGACAATTCGTACTCATGAGACTCGGTCAGCAAAACACACCTTGGTCTTTCTCGCACTTACTATCTGCAAGCCCGGACAATGTTAAGTTGACCGTGCTTGCTGCGGATCCATCTATGGATAGACTTGTGACGGAGGAAGACATGAAGCGGTTTTCACATGTCACCACAAAGACAGTCTGGGGTGCATCTCATAACATTCAACGCGACCACCCTCAGACAGTCGTAGAGGCGGCGCTGGAACAGAGCGAGTGAAGTATTAGGAATGTACGAGTAATATTTATGGAATGTTGAAATCGAAGCGTTGCATCTTGTATATCCTGCTAGCATGTACTAGGGATCATCTTTCTTGGTATCCAATAAATGGTAGTGACGAGTACTACGATGGAAATGTCCGAACCCAGCATGACTTGTCCTCTCTCTGGTTGGAGTGAGCGAAGCTATTAGCGGACATCAATCATGACTGGCATATGGGAGTAAAGAGGATTCCGGAAGCTCCCCACTAGCCAAGTCATCCTTCTAGGTTCAGAGAAATGGGTACGAGACCACGTATAACCTCTGCGCCCAAGAATTACTATGGCTGCAGCAGAGGGTCCGCTTTCGTCATGGTACCTCACCCATATTTTCCACTTGTCTCTGCCGTTGACCGAAACGAGGATTTCCGAATCTTGTGCAAATATTGAAACGCCCAGGTCTAGAAGCATTTCGTGTGTACTGTGATAAATATCATTAGGCCCGTCACCTTCATCGTATAAAAGACCTGGTGCCAGTAAGTAGTAACAGTCACTTACAATGCGATAACGTGTTACTCCGAGCCTACCATACCCTCAATCGCATATTCTCAAATATCATCAGGGGCGCCAAACATTCCACTCTTGGTCTTCACATTCTTCTTACTCCCTCTTTTAGTCCCTGTGCCGCGACTACTCCCGCCCCGCGAGCGGGATGGCTTGCTTCCCCTGCTCGAAGTCGACCTAGCGCGCTTGGACGGCGCTTCGTTTCCGGGACAGTCTGCATTCACCGATCAAATGACACATTCAGATGAAGAGGACCGCAAAGTACCTGTTGTCCAGTGTCCAGTCTGACCACATTTAAAACACTCGTCACCCGCAGACGAAACTCCAGCCCGTTTGCCCGTCGCTCTGGAAGCCGGGCGCGTGATCTTGCCAGGGCAAGCTATGAAGAGTCCGAGGTTGTTCGCGTTAGGAAACCGTTGAGGTCACAGCTGCGAAATAATTAAATTACCATTACTGAAGTGGCCACTTTCTCCGCACTTGAAACAGGCTCCCGTGTTTTCACTTGTGGAGCGGTTCATCACTCCACTGTTTGGACATGCTAAGGACAGTTTGCTCATTAGTATGCCACACCGTCAAGGGAAGATACCTTACCAGAAGCCCAATGTCCCTCTTGATCACACTACAAAATGGATTCCTTCAATCAGTCAATAGGACCCCGTTTCTAGGGTTACCCACCTTGAAGCACTTCCCACTAGACTGAGAGTCATTGTGGCTAACTGTTCGCGTTGACATCGGCGCAGGAAGTCCTGTTACAGGTTTTGTGGGTTCATCATCCCACTCAAAGGAGCCACACCCCTCATCCCTGCCTTTTGCGCAGGCCCAGAAGAGGCGCCCTTTGTTTGCCCCTTCTTTTGTAACAGTCCGTTGAACCGCGTCTTCCTTACATTTGCACTGGCGCACCGGTGCAGGAGCTTGATCCTGATCAACTGGTTTTTGCCTCAAAATCCCATGGATAAATAGCACTTACTGAATGACCAGCGCCAATGGCACGTTTCGCAGGCAAGAGTTGTGTGGGTCCTGCACCACCACCGCTTTCTTTCTCGTGTTCCTCTGACCACTTGAAATATCCACAGGCGTCTCGAGCGCATGCAAAGAATTCCTTTCCTTCACGAGCTGATTTCTGCGTCACTTGTTTTTTGGTTGCAGACATTCCACAGTCACATTGAGGTAATTGGTTGGATGAAGGGCCAGCTCGGGGCATTGTTTCCTGCAACGAATTCCGGGGTCTTGCCCGCGGTGGGTCGATATCTGGGACAGCTGGGGTCTGTCACTTCCGATCGTAATAATGGAGTATAGCTTACTGCCAACGTTGCTAGGAGGAGGGGGCGGCTTTCGTGCTGCACGAGAGGCTGCACGAGAGGCTGCACCACGGCCACGACCGGAGCCACCCGCAGGGGGCGCACCATCGTCACTGTCATGGTTATTCCCTTGTCCTCTGCTTCGTGGAGCGCCACCGCCGCCCCCTCTACGTGGTCCGCCGTTTCCTTCATCGTTGCCTGCATCCCGTGCAGGAGCTCCCTCGATGTATCGTCGCACACTCTGGGACATATTTATCACGTCAATCGGAAGGAGGGACAATCACATAACAACTTCACCTGGATGACCTTATCAAACTCTCTTTTGGCCATGATATACATCTCTTTATACTGCTCGATACTCTCCACAAGCATCTCTTGCTTTGTTTTGGCGCCTTCGCACACCCGGACCATACTCCGTTCCGTCTGCCAGAGAAAAGTCAGTGACGGGGACGTCTACCGCCCGCAGGCCACCAATGCATCCATTTGGTAGACACGCGAAACAGACGGCGGCGAGCGGAAAAGAGACAAGGGCATCATACCTCACGCCTCAGATGCGGTTTTGACAAACTTTTGTCGAATCCGATTTGGTTGTACCCCTCCACAAGGCCGATGCCAAGTGTCGAAGGAAGTAGATGTTTCGTGGCGCCGTCCATCCGCTCAATCACATATTCGCGATCAATAATGGTTTGAATGTGTTGCGCAATTGTCGCGTCTGTCCCTATGTCGTTAAACGCGGTATTCAGGTATCGTGTCGATCACACAAAAGGCATTTACCGATTCCATTCTTGTCCATGAGCGTGACAAGGTCTGCTTCGGTTAGCAAGGTAGGTGAGGTTGTTTGTCCTTCTTTGACTTCGCAACAAGTGGGTTCGAATTCTTCACCCTCCCTGAATTCTGGGATCTCTTTGTCTGACCATTTGTCGTATGGATATACATCCAGATAGTTTCTAGCCAAGACGATCAGGCCTGGGATGTTAACAACGTCAACGTTCTGGGGACTGAGAAATCAGCAAAGAACCAAACCAGTCGCGTAAAATTCTTCTCCGCCATATACCACCTCGACCGTCGTCTCTGATCCTTCCGCGTCTTTGGAGCAGCTCGCAAGAAACCTACGGGTGATAAAATCATATACTTTCTTTTCATCCCCGGCCAGATTCGCATTATGAGCGGTAGGATGTATTGGTGGATGAGCTTTATCATTATTTTTGCCTCGGCGAGGTGCGGTAAAACCACCTTGTTGAAGGCTATGTTGTCACGGAACCGAGCGTGGGGAAAAAAACAAGGGAATGAACACGGGAAACAGTTGGTGGTAGGCTAAACCCACCCCGTTGCAAATGCACCCCAGGCGGGATCTACAGTTTGTTTTCCTATAAGGGTCATGAAGTCGAACTGGGGATCATATTGGTCCGTTTCTGTGCGAGGGTAAGAAAGAAAACCTTGTTGATAGAGCCTTTCTGCAATCTACGATTTCAGTTGAGCAACTCAAACAGGACACTCGTTGAGATACAAACATACATCCAGAACTTTCTTCGGTGCTAGTTTGAGAAGCCGTGATCCCGCTTTCTGAAGCTCGACAGTCGTCAGCGGTAGTGGTTTCCTGTGACATGAATGCATGTAACCGAAGAAGACGGTGAAAAAAGTACCATTTCTTCGTATTTTTTTGCGTGACCTTCGTAACCCGAGCTCGTGGGTTTTCTATGATGTCTTCGTATATCTCATTCACGACTTCTAGCTCGAAAATGTGTCCACGCCTCCATGTGAAGTCGACTCTCTTCATTTCTCGGTCGACTTGGCGATCTAGAGCGAGAAGAATGTACCAAAAATCTTCGGGAGTGAACTCCTTCACTTGCTTGTACCTCTGCACGACGAAACCCAGGGTTGGGAACTGACAAGGTCCTGGGCAATACTTGTATATAAGACAATCATTGGATACTCTGAACACTTGATACCATAAGAGACAACTTCGCGCTTTTCTCGGAATTGAGGGAGTCGGTTTTGAAGAGACAAAGTTTGCATGCGAGTGAACGCTGCGCCAATACGCAAATCTAGGAGAATACGGGCTTCAACAGCATCAGATTGTGCCTGGTCGATATCCACTGGCTGTTGAGCCGCACGGTGAATTTGCCTACGACGAGTTTATGACCTTCCAAGATGAAATAGGATAGAGACAAACTGGGGTATGATGGCACTGAACCTGGCTCGACGGACTAAAATATTCGGTTTCGCCTTCCGGCATACGGACACAATCTCCCATCCAATATTTTCACCCTCTCTATCGCAGTCCGTCCAAATCATGAGGGTGTTCGCACGACGCGCCTCGCTCATCAAGTTACGTTCTATGGTCTTGTTGTCGGCTGGAACGATGGAGTTGATGGGAGCATCGAAGAGGGAAAAGGGATCGCAAGATTGCCATTGACGGTAAGCGTCGGGGAAATCATAAGCGAGGAGGTGACCCGACACGGAGGTGACTGTAAAGTGAGAGTTTGTCTGGGGATAGTCAAAGTCGAAATTTTTGATGAAACGGTTCTGTGTTGCACGCTTTGCCGCGTAGCAGGACATCAAGCAAGGACCACGGCGAGCGACTCCTTCGACTTACTGCGTCTATACGACCACCAGACAAGATTTGACTGATGGATCTCGCAATGGAAGGCTTCTCGGCAACACAGAGGACGCGCATGAAGACACGATGTCCCCAAGGATCAGTCAAAGAACTCGACGCGCGTGTCACGTGGTGATGAAAACATCAGCGTCCGGTTTGGCGTTGCTCTGCCATGGATTCCGACGATGCCAGCACGCCGACGACACGACTGCTGACTCTCCTGAACGTATCTGCACTCAAGAGCAGAAAACGACCGACCGAAGATTCATACCCTCGAGAGAAGCTAAACAAACGTAGGCACCCCGACTCCGAAGAACAGGATCTCCCCGAAGAGACCACATCCAAGTCGGGAGATGTCCCGGGTGCGGTTGAGCAGGAAATAGATGAACAAAACGGCGATCAGAATGATCCAGCTCGTAAGCTCGCCATTTCCTTGAAAGCGGGCGAGATATATGTGTCGTCCCATCTAGCACTCAATCCATACGACCAACATTTTGGGCTGAATCCTGAAGTCCTGACAGAGCGCACTCGGAAAGCAGTGGACCAAAAATGCCTGGAATCACATAGAGAGACGATTGGAAAGCTTCGTGTGGTTACCTGCGTGCCTCCTGAGGCGTCCGTACCTCGCAAACGGCACGGCCAAAAAACAACAGTACGTCGCGTCTCATAGATTTCCCAGTACATGACCTGGTTATCATATCAGGTTCTGGAACGTCTGCTTAATCTTTTCGAGCCTCGACAGGCGAAGCAACCGGCAGGTGACATTACTCAGCTCTCTAGTTTCTATCTCCTGATTTCGAAACAGAGTACACTCAGATCCAAGACGACCTGTTCTCTGTTCTCTCCGCATACGTTGATGTCTATTGTCCTTCTGTTAGCCTTGAACACCACCAATGCATTCGTGAGACTATCACATTACACGCCGTCGACCATGTGACCAAGTGGGTCTACAAATCTCCCCAACACGCCAAGTTAACCGTTTTCCAGAAAGCGCCGTCGCATACTCAAAAACAACGAGCGTATCTCGCACGCCAAGTCAACATCTTCTGATCCTCCAGAAGACATTCAGGACCAAGGTTTCACCCGCCCGTCCATACTCTTCCTCCTTCCTTTTCGATCGTCTGCGCTTGCCTGGATGAATGCATTAACCATCTATACCCCCTCCCCGTCCTTCCAAATCGAAAACCATTCTCGCTTCCTGGGGGAATATGCTTTACCACCTGATGCAGTAGATAAACTCGCTACCGCACCACACGGTACATATCCTCCGGATCACGTAGAAACATTCAAAGGCAATGTGGATGATAACTTCAGGCTTGGGGTCAAGTTCACCAAGAGGAGCGTGAAACTTTTTTCCGACTTCTATAACTGTGATTTAATCCTTGCAAGTCCACTGGGATTAAGGATGACGATTGAAAAGCAAAAGTTAGCTCCCGTTTTACATGTCCACTGAAGCGGAGCATCATTTGATTGACCATCGCAGTAACTCCGATTTCTTGTCATCAATCGAGGTGCTAGTCATTGATCAGATGAATGCACTCGCAATGCAGAATTGGGAACATGTACAGGTAAGCAAGGTCTTTTGACGTTTCTCCGTGTTCTTCATGTCGCACTTTTCCAGTTTGTGATCTCCCGCTTGAACGAGATACCCAAAGAGTCGCATGATGCCGATTTTTCACGCATCAAACCGTGGTATTTGGACGGTCTGTACGTGCGAATTCGAAAAATCTGTACTATCTCCAGTCGTTTCCTTCCCACTCTACCGGTGGCTTACTAACACTGGCCCCTAGCTCGAGGTACCTGAGGCAGACGATTCTCCTTTCGCCGTTTGAAACCCCGGAGTCACGATCGTTGTATAACACCTGTCTTAAGAATGTGGCAGGAAAAATCAGGGTGGAGAAATCTTGGCCAGCAGTACAAGTCCCAGAGGGGATCGATCATGTGCGCATATTGCATTGCTCTGTCTCTGGAAGATCGTTCTTATCTCACCTCACGATAGACATTTCTCGCATTTGATAGTTTGAATCCGAGGGAAGAAGCCGATAAAAGGTTCAACTACTTCACCACTCAGGTTCATTTCGTTATGTGCTTCTCAATAATACACTAACTTTGATACCAAGCTACTACCTAAGGTGTTGAAATCGGCAGTGCAAAGCGCCAATGCCGTGGTCTTTATTCCTTCCTCCTTCGACTTTATTCGGGTTCATAATTACTTCAGAAAGATGAGCGGAATCAGCTTTACTGTACTTTCTGAGTGAGCCCTCTCTTTCTTTCTTTCCATGTGATTCCATATTTGGATTGGATACGTCCATACCTCAATGATGCACACTGACCTCTTGAACAGGTATTCCTCGAATCAAGATATAGCCCGGGCTCGTCAGGCCTTTTTCTCTGGTAAAAAGGCATTCCTGTTAGTGAGCGAGCGTTTTCACTTTTACCGCAGGTAAGTTTGGTGTCCATGCATACTTTCTCTCTCACGACTCAGTGTACTTCTCCAGGTATAAAATCAGGGGTATCCGGAACGTCATTTTCTACGGGCCACCTGTTCATCCCCAGTTTTTCTCTGAGTTTCTCACCTATCCCTTCCTCGACGACGGAGTGGATCCTACCGATGTAACTTGCCGTGTGATTTGTTGTCGGTATGATCGGTTCAAATTGGAGAGGATTCTAGGTAGCAGAGGGGTAAAAGAGGTATTGAATGAGTGAGATAACGATCTATTTTATTATCACCAACACATTTCAGCAATACTATTATTTGTCTATGTTTATATATCTTCTCTACTTCATCAGTACGGTCCAAGCATCATGCAGGACGGCAGGGCACCAAGGTCCAGTCATTTGCTCATGCAACATTCGCGTTCTGAACTCTTGGTGTAGGATTAGGAACCGAGCCCCAGCAGCGGTCCAGGTCCGTGCAACACGCTATTGATTTGAAATATCGCGCTTATATTTTCTAAAAGATCACCGCAGAACAACTTCTACGAGAGGTACTTTGTTTGTCGAGCCTCCTCTTAGTCTATGTTTGACCATACGTCATCAGGCTCAAGAACGCCAAGAATCCACGTTTCGCGCCCCAAAACAACGCGTCGAGGATTTCGAGGAACTCCACGAGTATCGAGGAAGAAAGCGGAGAGAATTCGAGGAACGCATTCGGCGTACAAGGGGTAGCATGTGAGTATCGTCTATCCTGTTGTGATATCTTCCACCGAGCATGCTACAGAAAAGAATGGACCCAATATGCCAACTGGGAAGTACGTATCACTTTATTTTGTTTACTTGGGAGCCGTTTCTTATCCTCTACTCAGGCCAGTCAAAACGAATTTGATCGTTCGCGGTCTGTCTTTGAACGCGCACTAGACGTCGATGCCCGGAGTGTGCAGCTATGGTTAAGCTATACCGAGATGGAACTGAAATCGCGCAACGTACAACATGCCCGCAATCTTTTCGATCGTGCAGTGACATTACTTCCCCGAGTGGATCAGCTGTGGTACAAGTATGTCTATCTAGAAGAGCTCCTGCAAAATGTCCCTGGAGCCCGTCAAGTCTTTGAGCGCTGGATGCAATGGGAACCAGATGACAAAGCGTGGCAGGCCTATATCAAGATGGAAGAAAGGTATCAGGAGCTTGACAGGGCTAGCGTGATATACGAGCGCTGGATAGCCGTTCGACCAGAACCACGAGTCTGGGTAAAATGGGCAAAGTTTGAGGAAGAGAGAGGGAAGATGGATAAAGCACGGGAAGTCTTCCAGACCGCATTGCAATTCTTTGGCGACGAGGAAGAACAGATTGAAAAAGCCCAAGCGGTGTTCAATGCGTTCGCCAAGATGGAGACACGCCTAAAAGAGTACGAGCGTGCTCGTGTGATCTACAAGGTAGGTTTTATTAGACTCCGTTATTTGTTGGTGCTAAAAACTTAGTTTTAGTTTGCTCTTGAACGACTACCTCGCTCGAAGTCAGGAACATTGTATGCTGCGTATACCAAATTCGAAAAACAACACGGCACTCGTTCTGTCCTGGAGTCGACTGTACTCGGAAAACGGAGAATCCAGTACGAGGAAGAGGTGACTCACGACGGTCGGAACTATGACGCATGGTTCGACTATATACGGCTAGAAGAGGATGCACTGCAGACATTGCGGGACGAGGGGGGGTCAAAAGAGGAGGAGGAGGCTGCGATCGAACGGGTTCGGGAAGTGTATGAGCGTGCTGTGTCTCACGTTCCGCCTGGACAGGAAAAACGGCATTGGAGAAGGTATATCTTCCTGTGGCTAGATTACGCTCTATTCGAGGAGATAGACACAAAGGTAATGTGATCCATACCCAGGTATCTCATATTTCTAAATCCTCGTCTGCAGGAGTATGAACGCGCACGGCAGGTTTACCGAACGGCACTCAACCTTGTTCCTCACAAACAATTCACATTTGCCAAATTGTGGATTATGGCGGCACGTTTTGAGGTGCGGCGGCTTGACCTTCCGGCAGCCCGAAAGCTACTAGGTAGTGGGATTGGAATGTGTCCGAAAGAAGCACTCTTCAAGGGCTACATTCAGCTCGAGATGGATGTGCGTTGAAGGATATTTGTTTCTGTCTCTACGTGTTTTGACGCACGTCTAGTTACGAGAGTTCGATCGAGTTCGTACGCTCTACGAGAAATACTTGGAGGTATGTTCTAGCAATGTGATGTCAGCACTATGACTCACCATACTTTCACGTAGTATGACTCGACAAATTCTGCTGCATGGATTAAATACGCAGAGCTCGAGACAGCCTTGGAAGATTTCGCTCGGGCGGAAGCTATCTTCGAACTGGGGGTCTCCCAATCTTCGCTCTCGATGCCAGAAATCTTATGGAAAGCATACATTGATTTTGAGGTCGATGAACAGGGCGACCGAGAGAAAGCACGTTTGTTATACGAACGACTTATTTCACTCAGTGGCCATCACAAAGTATGGATCTCGTACGCAGAGTTTGAAGGTTCCAGCATACCGTTGTCTAGGGCACTGAGGGAGGAGGAAGAAAGTGAGGATACGGAGCCGCGTATGGTCGCGGGAGAGCCTGTTCTTGCCCGGCAGGTGTTCGAACGTGGCTACAAAGACCTTAAGAACAGGGGCCTCAAAGCTGAAGTGAGTGTCTGTCACGCTCTCCCGCACTAAGCCATAATCCTTGATGTTTATAGCGGGTTGCACTACTTGAATCGTGGAAGGCATTCGAGGAAGCCAACGGGACTGAAGCTGATGTGACCAAAGTCAACGACATGATGCCAATAGTAGGCAGAAAACAACACGTTGACAAGGAGACCGGTCAAGTAGTGGAAGGTAAGATTCTCTTCATCTATCTTTCGCTCGAGCTGTAAGCGGCTGTGTTAGACTGGGAACTTGTATTCGCCGACGACGAGCGGGAAGTCAACCCAGCATCCTTTAAATTCATGCAAGTAGCTCATGCCTGGAAGAATGCTCAAGGAAAGAAGGGTGGAGGTTCTACTGTGTTATCCGGTTTCGTCGCTGCTACAAAATCGGACATGGGTGCTAGAAGTAATGATGTTGCGCAGAATTCGTCAAGACTCCAAGACGTGACGGCGCGTGGGGGTGATAATGAAGGTAGTGATGTTGCCAGCTCGGACGGCGAATAGCTTTGTCATAAATTCATTATCGTCATATACATCAACTGTTACTTTCAATGACCAAAGAAAGACCTGCAGGCGTGGACGGATGCCAGTCACATATAATATTTATTACATGCAAAGAATTCTTTATTTTTTATACTACAATGAGACGGGAACCCACGCTGCGCGTAGCATCATATGACTTGCATCTCCACAGGGGCTTGTTCGCTTCTGTTCGAAACCCGATTCTGTTCGTTCCCGCGGTTATTATGGTCACTGGTGCCCGTCGTTGACAAAGTGCCACCCTCTAATCACCACCAACAGTGATCCTACTAAGCTGACACGCTGCGATGGCATACAACTTCAGCGAATCCAAATTGCTTTGGACTCCTGCCCACCCGGGCGATACAATTTGTGAGCGGCTGAGGAGGGAAATTAACATGAAGCGCGGATTGCAGCTAAGTGCGTCTATCCCAGCGTCGTTTTTGCCACAGGTAAAGGCTCAGTCATCTGAGCTGGTATCGTTTTGCAGAGGATTATGACGATCTCCATGCCTACTCTATATCCACGCCCGCTTTCTGGCTTGATTTATGGGATTTTATGGGTGTCATTGCCACCGCCCATCCCCGACCAGATCAAGTATGTTTTTCCCCCTTGCAAACTTTACCTCCAGGTTGCATTCTGACCTTTCCTGTTGAAAGATAATCGTACCTGGCGCTATTCCTGAACGACCGACTTGGTTCCCCGGCACTCGCCTAAACTATGCAGAGAACCTACTGTGGAGAGATGACTTCGCTATCGCTATCACTGCAGCTTATGAATACGATCTTCTACCCATCGGCGGGGGGAAGGCGCAGTTTGGTGGTGTTAAGCATTACACTTTCCACGAGCTAAGGGAGTTGGTGCGTATTGTCTCCGCTGGTATGAAAAGGGCCGGTGTGCGCGCCGGCGACAGGATTGCTGGTACGTTCGTATATGGCATTTCTATTTCGAATAACAGTGACAGGAGGTCCTTGCATCACCATCCGTACATCCATGGCGAATAGCTATCATCACCAATTCCGTCCTGGGTGTTGCGATAGCTCTTGCCGCCGCCTCGGTCGGTGCCATATTCTCCAGTACATCAACAGATATGGGCATCTCTGGAATTCTCGACAGATACCGTCAAATCCGCCCAAAGATCCTTTTTGCATCCTCTGAGACAGTTTACGCCGGAAAGACCATTAGCCTTGCCGAGAAGATTGCAGCAGTAGAGAGCGACTTGAGATCGGGTGGATATGGGTTGGAAAAGGCTGTCGTATTGAGAAGCGAGAAGACTAGGGACCTCGTGCAAGTCCCCAATTGGTGAGTTGTATGTCCTGGTGAAAGATCTTCTGGATCCCTCAACCTTTTCCGTGTTCGGATAGCATTACTATTGACACCTTTTTGACCCCATCATCTGCGGCCGATGACTACCCCCTGACATTTGAACAGCTTCCTTTCGATCACCCTGTTTACATACTCTATTCTTCAGGAACCAGTGGCCCCCCAAAGTGTATCGTACACACAGCTGGAGTACGCCTGAGTTTCATTGACATCGGTTTAGTATTTTTCCCTGACATTTCATTTTTCAGGGCGCGCTTATGAACAGCAAGAAAGATATCCATGTCGGTTTTGGCCTACTACCGACTGATGTATACTTTCAATATACCACTGTGGGTGGATGTCTTGATAGATTATCCGTGACCTCATCTACGCCCCAGACTGCCTGGATGATGTGGCCATTTATGCTCTCAGGCCTTGCATGTGGAGCACACATCGTACTATACGAAGGTTCCCCATTCTATCCTGATGTCAGGGAATACGTTAGGTTCATCGATTGGATAGGGTACGATTCTATCTTTTGAATTTGCTCCATCTCACTGTGTTCGTGTAGGGTGACTGTCCTCGGGACCTCACCGCGGTTCCTTTCGGAATTGCAGACACGCAATGTTGATCCTCTCTCCATCAGTTCGTCCTCCAAGCCTTTTGGAGGCTTGCGCGAGATGGCAGTGACTGGTGCAGTGTTGACGCCTCAGCTCATGACCTGGGCCCATAAGGCTTTTGGAGGAAATTTTCATATTGCTAGCACAAGTGGAGGTACTGACGTGTTCTGCTCTTGTTAGTCCCACATAGTTGGTCCAATGGAGACAAATACTGACCCGTATAATTATATTCGTAGTCGTGACGGGTGTGCATTCGTTGCCCGTTTATGCCGGTGGTATGTCCCTTCCATAATGAATTCTTTACAATTAACCCTGTTTGGAAACAGAACTCCAACGCCCAACTCTTGGCATGGCAGTCTCCGTCTATTCCTCATCTGGCGAGCCCATTCCTCTTAGTGCTGGCATCCCTGGTGAACTCGTTATCACTCGTCCGCACCCATCGATCCCCCTGTACTTCCTCAACGATACCCCTAAGCATGATAAATTCCTCTCAGCTTATTTCCGCACTTTCCCACCCACCCAGGATGGAACTCCAGTATGGCGGCAAGGCGATTTCATTGTTCGTAACCCTGCCACCGGTGGCTTTGTCTTCTTAGGAAGAAGTGACGGGGTTCTAAATCCTAGCGGTGTGCGATTCGGAAGCGCGGAAATTTACAAGCTCATAAATGGGGAGACTCCTGGGCTCGAAGCTGTAGAAGATGTTCTCTGTGTCGGACAGCGGAGGAAAGGTGAAGACGACGAAAGGGTACTCCTGTTTTTGAAGATGAAGCAAGAGCACAAAGGAAGGCTGGGGAATGAGTTGAGAGCAAGGGCAAGACTTGTCATCCGAGAGGGTTTAAGCAGGAGACACGAGCCCGCGGGGATCTTTGAAGTGCAAGATATACCCGTAGGTAATGAGCTTCCCTCACCGGCACGTAGAACTGACATCGCACTCTTTTCTCATTCTCTCTGATAGTACACGGTCAACGGCAAGAAGATTGAGATTGCGGTGAAGCAAATTGTCTCGGGTGCGGATGTTGTTCCGAGTGGGACAGTGGCAAACCCAGAGTCGTTTAAACTGTACTACAAGTACAGGGATTACGAGAACGTGATGAAGCAGGAAGAAGGGGTGGATGCAGGATCCGCGAAAAGGGCCAAGACGAAATTGTAAAACGAACCAAGTTCCACCACGCCATCTGTAGTATACAACCTGGATGATCTCTTGACTTGAGCGCTTACACCGTCTCCCCAAGTAGTTGACGCAATGCCATGTTGCTTGTTTTCTTGGCCTCAAGCCGTTGCTAAAGACTTGGTGAGCTTGGTTGAAGCGAGAGGTTATGATACTGACCTGCAAGATTTCGATGAGTCTGCGTTCCTCCGCCTCCTCTTTCTCGTACTCTCGCTGAAGAGACGTCGAAACCTGCGGAACATCTGGCAGGTTCTGGCCAACACAAGGGCGTGGCGTCTCGCTACTTGGATTCCCTAGCAAACGTAAATACGTGCAATCGTCACAGTCACTAGAGACTTGCCGGTGCTAGAGGATCGGCTCCAGCTGGCAGCCCGATGTCTCCTGTGTCCCTTGTGCGGCCCTTGTTTCATGACTTTTTGTGCGCCGGGGGCTGCAGTGAGCAGGGATGGGCCTTTGGCACTTATGTCAAAGACAAAAAGAAGCCAAGGGGGCCGATCGAAATCATCGATCATAGAAAATACCGCCATATCCTGCCCATCCTCATCTGCTGCACAATCGATTGATTCTCCCTTGATGATTGGCCCCGTGCGGCGAACTTCGATCTCAACGGTACCCAGTTTCCCTAGAGTATTGAAGTGTCTTCGGTGCTCTGAGAGATGGATAACAGAAAAGAACTTGCCGTGCTGAAAAGCCCGTTTCGGGGTTCTCAGGCCAGTTTCTTTGTATCTATCTTGCGTATGGCCTACTGATGAGCCCAATGCATTATCAGAGATCGAGAAACTTTTCTCTATGTGAAATCTTGCGGCGCACAGGCGTACGCGAGATCTAACGGTTACGAAAACATCACAGAAGACGGATATCGGGGAGAGGCAATGAACGGTGTACAGCTGAAGGGTGTGTCACGCCTCGGGACCACGTAAAATAACTGATACGAACCTCGTCCCTGAACATGCTGGTTTTCGCCTTCAGCGTCACCGGACTGTCGTCGACCAGATCGATCGCGACGTGTTCGTGACTGAGTTTTCGCCTCTCCCGGTCCTCGAGCCAGACTTCAACGCCCTTGTATGTGGGCATGGTGATAGGGCACGGTTTGGCTGAATCGGTCAGCATAGGGTGTTGCCTTTAATGCCTTGCACCTTTACACACCTGTACACAAATCGGCATCGCGGTCACTCGATATGGTTCCATTGGCCTACATGCTGATTCTATCTAGATGATCGCGGCGGAGTTTGTAGGCCGTGTCAGGACTGCCTGCCTTGCATTGTCAATCGTATCAGTGATCGCCGTGTATACTTGTGGGTGACTCGGATATCGAATGTAGTCGCTGACAGGTCCACAGCCCGAGCCGCAGCAACTCCGATCGTGTGCACGATTGCTGGTCATCCTACTCGAGTAACTCGACAACGGATTGGCCTGCTCAGTTCCGCGGTGTATAGCGTGCGAATTGTGTCTGGGGACCCCCATTCCTTGACGCGGCCATCCACAACCCGCGCGCTATACACTGCGAAGTTCAGATCGATCCTCGAGGCCTCGATGGAGCGTGGTCCTGCCTCGCCAAGCGCATACCCGAAAAATGAAATGCGTATCGGTATTATTACTTACATAATACTTGACTTGATGAAGCAGCTGAAAACATTCAACAACGATCATCGGTCATCGGTGCTATTCAAATCTGTTCCGGTTAACTAATTGTTGACGGTGACTACTAAGTCTTGCTGGCGACCTTCTGAAATCCCTGTGGCGCAATCATACCGGTGCAAGCACCCTGATTCAGCAGCATGACCCGGTGCTAATTGCTAAGCGACTCCACGGTTGCGTTAGCCTCAGCCATCCACTGGCAGTGGTCCTCTACCTTTGCAATATCTCACCAGAACATTTAGTGTCTCGGACGAGGCGAGACCTCCTAACTCGCAGTGGTAGTCTATTTACTCCCTTCGACTTTCACTTGGCTCTGAGTTCACCATCCTTTCAAGTGGTACCTACCCGAGAAGTGATAACGACATACTCATGGATTGCTATTCGCCTCGCCAAGGAAAGGGTACGGGATGCACCGAGCCCACCGCCTTCGAAGCATCCTCGAGTATAAAAGCGACCATGAGGGTTGCATAGACATTGCAGTACAGTTCTACGATCTCAAGGTGAGCTATACATGGAGAAATTACGCTGCAATTGACAGAGTCCTCAACGAACCTAGATGATCCAACCACAATCGACCACCGAGAAAGAGTTTGTCCAACTCATGTCCATAATACGGGATTCAGAACGTGCACTTGGTGCTATGTATCACAAAGCCGCTCGCCTAGAGGAACTCCTCCGAAACCCTGGGAGTTTTCGCCTTGATATTATTTCGACATTACCAGTCGAAATTTTAGGAATGATCTTCAGGGAAGTGATCGGGCAGCCGGATGCTTGCATGGAGTGCCACCAGCCGTCTCCCCTCGCGCCTGTCAAATCAGAGTGGCCAGTTGTCAGACCTGAGCTAGTAGTATCTCAGGTTTCAAAACACTGGCGGGTGATAGCCACCGAAATGCCAGCACTCTGGAGCTACATTCGCCTCCATGTCAACCAGTCCGTCGACTTGGTCGAGCTGTATCTCAGCCGTTCGCGAGGCCTGCCGTTAGTCATCGGCTTCCGACAGCATTTTGTTTCCGGAATCTATCCACGACAAGCCTATGCAGCGGATTACTCGCGTATTACCACAACAATACTCAACCATGTTCACATCTGTCGCCGTCTGGAGATACGCACCAATATTCCCGTTCCAGAGCTGTTGGATGGCCTCGGTCGCAGTCATGCACCTTTATTGGAAGAAATGGTTCTCCATCATCCATGCAGCAGCACGGAGGAGCACACATTCACTTCTTCCTCATTTCCGACGTTGACCCACCTGGACCTCGGAGGATTGATATCAATCTCAATCACAATGCCGATCAAAGCTGTTACATGCCTTACTCTGACCGGGATCCCAGCGTTAGGAATCTCCGCAGTAGCCTTTCTTGAGCTCCTCTCTAGATTGCCATCCTTGTCTCATCTTGCGCTCATCGATGAGGTCGTTGACTTTGATCGTTCACTCACGACAAGCGCTGTTGAAATGAATTCCCTGCGGTCTCTGATACTCAAACCTGGCTCCGACATCTCGCGAATTTACCTGACCGGCCTCATGGAAACGCTCGTTACCCCGACATTAGAAGAGCTGATTCTTGATTTCACCGACGTCTCGTCTCCGAGAGAAGTTCAGTTGTTTTTGCGACACCTCAAACGAGAGACGGCTCGATTCGTCTCTCTTCGCCATCTCACCATTGAGAGCTCATTTGAATGCATCGATATCGCCAGCGCCCTTGTGCACGCTGCGCCAAATATCGAGAGCCTTTCCCTTTCGCGATATAGCATAGATTCGGTACTCATGTACCTTACACATGATGCTAGACGAGAAGCTTTCCCAAGGCTCCGTACTTTGCAATTCGAGACTCCACAGTTTAACTGGGACGTCGTCTTCTCCTTCCTACACAAGAGAAAGCAACTGGAGCGGCCCTTGTGCGGTTTGAACTTCAGAGGATTTGGGGGCTCCGAGGGAGAGGTTCTCGACGTGCTCTTCAGAGGCTTATTACAAGCTTGTCTGATTGTATCGGAACTCCGAGTTATTGTTCTACTGTCCCATACTATTACATCATGCTGATGTGCTGTAATTTTTGTTACAAATTCGAGTTTTCATAAAAGTGTCACGGACCATGTGATGTGACGGTACGCGAGCCGTGACCACGCGACGCGTCCCCGACTCAATTTCTCCCCGTTGCCGTTCAACCCGAACATCATTCAACATGGCGAGCACGAGCTCGACACTTACAAATTCTGCGCACGAACCTGGATATACATGTGTTTCTTTCTCGCGGGATGGAAAGTGAGCCATTCTCTTTTCATGCGGGGCTCCATTTTCTGATATATCCGCATTGCTCTTGCCAAGGTTATCGTATACGGGAGGCTCAGATAGCTTGGTACGAATATGGCAAATGGACAAGGATCAATATCAGGAACCAGAAGTTGCGTATGAAGCTGACGAAGGAATAACGGCTATCGCAAGTTCTGTATGTCCCTCTCATACTGGTTCGTTTCTTCTGAAGTGTAATTGCGAGACGTGTCATTGTTGGACCCGCATTGCATCAGAATCAGTACTGGTTTTCTGGAAGCAAAGACTCTGAAGTCCGTAGTTACCTTCACGGTAAACCTGATCTTCATGGACTGGTCATGGGCGCCGCTGGTGCGTGTATCCAGGCAGTTGCAGTTGATCCTATTGGAGACCGTGTCGCCATTGCAACGGAGTGCGTTTGCTCTTATTTTGCTTTTTTCACTAGGCTGACGATTTTCAGTGAAACAACGGTCAGGATCATAGAAGTGAAAGACGTTGCCAACATCCAAGTCCTGAATGGCCATAAAAAATGCGTACGGAAATTAACTTGGCACCCCTCTGGCACCCTCCTTGTCCGTATGCCTTTGGTTTATACGCGCATCCTAACGATTCATACACTGACGATAATTTACAGACTGCTAGCGGTGCTGACGGTACAATTACGGTGTGGAATGTCTCTGAACGCGCACCAATAGTCGAGACGCTTATTGATGGTGTTATTCCGGCTGTAGCAGATACAGAGTGATCGTCCTTGCTCTCTAGCCTATCTTCTGACCTAAGTATTTCCCACAGGGCACCAGAGTTCATGCATGATTGTTCTGCGTTATGGCACCCATCTGGGCAGTATTTTTTCGTAGCTTCTAGGACACACGGTATGCTACACCTTCTGAGTGACCTGATTAGACTACCAATGGCCACTTCTTGCAGACATTGTTTGCATTTCGCGACCAAGTTGGGTCAAATCTTTCAGCCTGTCAGACCCCAACGTTTCAGGCGCCACGACAGCGCTTGCACTTTCAAATAATGGAGTGTATCTCGCGAGTGCTTGTAAAGAAGGTGTCTTGATCTGGAGTACCCAGACGAAACAAGTTCTTTGGCGGTGAGCAAACAACGTGTGCAGGAAAGACAAGTCTGATACCATCCTGGTAGACACACTGGTTCTCCCGATGCATTGATCACGCAGATTGCGTTCTCACCATCCCAGAACCTCCTTGCATGGGCAGATACAGGCGGAATGCTAACTTGGTGGAGAGACCCGATTCCTGCAACTTCACCAGATCCTGTCAAGCCAACTGCCGCAGGTGGCATGCAAGGAATTTCTGTTAAACGCAAGTCTACACCAACGTTGTGGGACGAGGACCCAGTCAAACCAAATGGTGAAGATGCCCTTGAAACTACTGGTGACTACGGAGAGGACTGGATAATCGATGATATCGGCATTGGGATGGAGGAGGATCGTGGCGAGAAGCAGAATGGAGATGACTTTGTCAAAGAAATGGGTATGTTAGGCGAATTAGCATCATCTCTCGCTTACATCTCGTAGTGAGTATTACAAAGGCGCAGCCAGCTTTCCAGCCCGGTTCAACGCCAATGGAAAGTAAGAAACGTTATCTCGGTAGGTTTTTATGCTCCGTACGAAATGCGTTTATTAATGATCCCGTTCAGCGTACAACATGGTCGGGTGGATTGACATCACAGATCAGGATACGCATCACATAGTCAATGTTGGTTTTCATGACCTTTCCACTCGCAAGAGCTATCATTTCTCAGATCCTTTTAAATATGATGTGGGGTACTTGGGTGAGCCTACTGAATCGCCCCAGTTCCACCTTTATTGATGACGAAACTTTAGGTGAGCGTGGCGTGCTTCTTGCTTGCCCGCCCGAACAGGATCACCCTGCCCAGGTGTTGTATAAGCCCTACGGAAGCTGGTCATCCCAGGGTGACTGGACTTATATTCTTCCTTCGGGACAGCACGTTCTTGGCCTGTCTGCTGGGGGAGAAAGACCTATGCGCTCTTTGCGAGATCCGTCGTCGTCAGGAGGAGATATCCAGGGTCAAGGCAATGTCGTGATTGCTACCAGCGCTGGAGACCTTACATTCTTGAGCGGATCCGGTCTCGAACGTATCGTATTAGGCCTGGAAGGCGAGTATGTAACTATGGCTGCTGGAGAGGAATACGTGGTAGTTGTACACAGACCTGGTGCTACTACCATTGACGGTGATGGTCGATCTTCAAAACATGATGCTGGGTACTCAATTGTTCTTTGCAGGCTCGCAAGGGCTGACGGCAACATTGATATCCTTCGATGACTTCGAGGTCCTCCAAGCGAAACCGCTACCAATACCAAAAGGCAGCGTGCTTAAATGGATTGGCATAACTGCTGAAGGGGTATGTTTTCACTATCACCACGATGCACCGTGATGATTAACCCTGGCTAGACTCCAGTAATATACGACTCCGCCGGATTTGTGCACATAATGATCAATTTTCGACGGCCCAACCGTGCAAGTTGGGCGCGTCTCCTGAATACAAATGCACTCGAACGAAAACAAGGGAAAGATGAGTCATATTGGCCGGTTGGTTTATCGCAAGATACTCTGACATGTGTCATCTTGAAGGTATACATTAATTCCAGCTTGAGTTCGTCGTTAAAGCTATTTATTTGTCACAGGGCAGACAAGAACATCCAGGATTTCCGAGACCGTTGACGCAAGAGCTGCCCGTGAGACTCCCTTTCCGGAACAAAGATCCGGTTGAATCTGTTATTGAAGAAAAGTGTGTGGATACTATGTTCTCCTTCTTTCTTACTGATAACCCCGAAGATTTGCTCGGGAACGCATGCATATTAATCTCGCGCGTGACGCGCTGGGTGAGGAACTGACTTCGTCTGAGCTGGATAAGAGAGAGGTCGAGCTTGATAAACTGGTCCTCAAACTCATCCAAGCAGCTTGCAAGGCGGATAAAGCACCGCGCGTTCTAGAATTAACAAGGCGCTTACACTTCACACATTCTATAGCTGCTGCAAGTCAGCTCGCAGGGTTTTATAAACTGATAGGTCTTCAAGAGAAGATTGATGCAATCAAGCGTTGGCGCGAGAATGAACCAAGCCCGACAGAGGAGGCACGGGAACGAAGGCGACAACTCGCACAGGAGGACGATTACATGGAACGACCAAAGTTACTGCAAAACTTCAACCCTCCTCCCAAGATCGAGAGGCCGGGGTTAGTCCGTTCAGCAGGGATCGTTGAGCGATCAGAATTCACCAGCGTGCCTCATCGATCCGACGTACGACATGTACAACTACCGGTAGACTCGAATTCCCCTGATGGAAAGCGGAAGCGCGACGAAGCGGACGATTTCGCATCGAGTGGTTTCGACGCAGATGCCAAGCGACGAGTTGTTAATGAAACAGACGCAAGTATTCTCTCTCCCAAACGTGAGCAATTTCCTCAAAAATTTGAAGAAAGCATGCTTAGATGGTATCTAGGAGAGAATCCTTTTACTCGCAAAGCAGCTGACGGGGCAAAGAAAAACCCCTTCGCGCGAAAACCCGAGGTCAAACCAATCCAAAAGAGTGAAAGTTTCTTTCACAAGGTTGAAGCGGTCGAAGCCGGTCCAAGCAAACGTAAGCCGCTTGTTTCTTCCTGGATATTCAAGTCACGGCGTTGTAATTAGATGCCATAAACAAGAAAGGAAAAGAGAAGGAAAAGGAAAAGAAGGAACTGTCCAGACAGACAACCCTCTTTGGTCTCCCTTCGAAACCTTCAACTGAAAAGAAGGGAAAACTACCAAAGAAAGGAGAGATGCCCGAAGTCTGGACGAACGATGTTGAATTAGCGTCTGCTCCAGATGTCGAGATGTCAGATGTGGCTCCTCCATCAGAAGTTGCCACTCTGGTAGAAACGCAAGGCACCGAGGGGTTCACTACAGACGACACTCAGCCCGTTGAAGATGAAGTACCAATAGAGTGGGAGGCATCGCCTCCGCCATCCCCGGGCCTTTAGTGAGGCGAAATCTATGGAAGGTACCGAGCGAGTCCCACAAAATCTTTCCTATCACGTATTTATCACGGTGACATAGCCCACCTGTACTTGGTACCCAACCTTGCCAAGAACTATGTTATTTCTACGCCCCAAGTCTTTCCGGCTCGACAACATTTTAACATCTCTTGGACTTGAGAGCTGAAGTCAAGTAAATTTCTTGGTAAACATCTGGAAAGTGCAGTTAGCAACGTGGGGCCCCAAGAAACGTTGACAATATCTATGGAGTGTTGGAAGTCAATCTTGCGACTGAGCTCGGCTCGAATTGAGCGGTTGATGGTCAACCCACGATCAACTAATTTTCCAAACATGGGGTACAGTACATGCTGCCTTTTTGATCGATCGGACAACTTGTAGTGAATTCTGGTTTGAACAGCACGCCGGGGTTAGTGAGCTTCTAAGGGTATCCATATCACGTTAGCACGACCGCGCTGTGTGAGGTCCCTGAAGACTGTGGGACAAAGGTGGCTGGGGGTTTCTGGCCGGCGGTGTTAATGGTGCTTGATTTACTCGGAATCCCGTCCCGAATGACCAATCGATCAAACGCGATTGATGAGGTCTTGATGCGACCCGCCGTGAGGTTGAACGTTGAACGTTGAGAGCTGGTTTGGGTGTTACGCTCTGGTCCATTCTGTACGTGATCGTCGAGCGAGTGCACGTTCTCATTGAGGTGGCCCTGCGAAATCCCGAGGGCTTCCGGGGCCGATCTCGTTGACATGCACCAAGTCTAGTAGGGCCGGCTGATTCATCCGGGGAAATACGCAAGTGGAATCAAAACCCGCACGTGTGCCTGGCCTCAGGCGTGGGACGTATGGGATTCGAGGGAGTGGAAGAGTTGTTCGCGTGAGGAGTCACGAGGGACATTGAAGTGGAGCGGACAAAGGACGCGTATTTATTCTGCGTCGAACGGAGGATTACCGACAACGTTGCTGACGGAAAGAATCTTGGTGGGAGTTCCTGTTCGCACGAGTGACCGAAAAGACGATCCAAGCCCAGCTCAACAAATAATCGCGAGGCCTTCTTTCATCATGTCCCTTTCTCCAACCGCTACCGCCTCTACTACCTCTGAGGTTCCTTCAAAGCGTCGTCGGACCAATAGCATAGTCACAATTAACAGCAGTTCTCATCACTGCATGGCCCAGTCTCCACCCGAGGGATCCGGTCACCTGCCCCCGCCTCCCCCTCCTGCACACATCCCAAAGCGTGGCGCCAGGGCCTGCACCGCTTGCAGAAAGGGAAAAAACAGGTGTGAGGGCGAGGTGAGCTTTATCAATGGCGACACGGTCCACTATTCACTCACTGGCCCGCCACCCGCACCGGCCCGGCACGTTTCGGATAGGCACCGTGTCGTCGATGTCAGCTCAGTGGTACACCATGCATCTTTGAGAAGCCAGAAAAGAAGATTGTACAACCAGTATCTGGTGCTAGCGCGGAGTACGTTCCTCTCCCCGCATCACTCACTTTTCTAATCATCGGACAAATAGGCGCCTGTCACGCCTCGAAGGCCAGTATTTGGTAGTTACCAAAGTGTCTATTGTTAGATGGACTTTCTGTTGAGGTGCTATCTCTCATAGGTCATGCAGAGTCAGATGATCGGAATGCAATCATCGTTGGACCGTATTTTGGCCGCAGTACAAAATCACACTCTGCCCAACAACCAGCAGTCCGGTCACACAACTATTGGGCAAGGATCTGGCCATGATGCTGGTCTTTCCCGTCCACGTAGCCGGTATGTTGGAACTATCCCTGACCAAGGATAACGCTGATTCATTTGTCCGTTCTAGCTTTCCGCCCTTGCCTGGCTTTGCCCCTCCAGTACGTCTGATTTCTTGTCCACATGTACAGCGTCTGATAGCGCCTGTAGCCGCACAAGTATGCTACATATGGAATTCTTCCAAGCACCGCAGCATCATCAGAAGATGAATCTGAGGATACACTTCCACGTGCCACAATTAATGCCCCAATCGAAGCCCTTCAGGGGTTGGCTAACGCAGCTGCAGAGGCGGCGGCGGCGGCGCCATCTGCCTCTCCTCCTATGTAGGTCATGTTATGTGACCTTATTCTTTTCGTATACATTGAATTGGTTTCAGTGTGAAGAAACGGTCACGAGCAGAGCCAATCCCAAGAAACGCGTTCCCACACGTCATCGAAAAAGTATGTCTTTTTCCTTTGCTATATGTACAAATCCAATCTGTCTCTCCTACAGGGACTCGTCTCCGAAAGTGAAGCTAGAGAACTCTACCATATGTAAGCTCCCATTGACCATGCACCTCTCGCTGGCGCCGACGGCTCGATACAGTTTCTTTGCTGGTTGCCATCTCTTCATTCCTCTTTTCGACCCCAATTATGACACATTCGAGAGTCTGATGGAGCGTACGCCGTGGACTTTCGATTCTATTCTTGCCATTGCTTCAAAGATTCGTAGTGGAAACGCACCCCTTGGCCCCACATTCTACAAGTGCCTGGAGGAGGCGCAAGGCATTGCTAGGTCCTCACTGTTTGGCCCCATAGTCAGAAAGGAAGCAGTGATGGGTAAACAGTTTCATAGTCACGGGACATATCGGATGACATTACCTTCGCAGGAATGTTACTTCTTGCTGCCTGGAGCACGAACGGATGGCTCCCAAGTGGCCATGCCATGCGAATGGCATTGGATCTCGGTTTGCACCGCGCCCTGGAAAAGCTTGCAGAAGAGTCAGGAAAGCAACGCTCCGAAGAAGAAGAACGAGACCTCGGTGAGTAAATTTGCTGAGAGGCCCGGTTTCGACTCTAAATTACGTGTTAGTTGTATCGGCACGGATCTGGCTGTGCCTCTACTGGTTTGATCATCAGTAAGTTCGTTTGGATTTCTCTCTTTACAACCTGATCCTCGCCATACAGAATGAGTCTGGGTACCGGTAGACCCATTGTGCTTAGAGATGAATGTTCGATTAAGCACTGTCGGCTCCTTCTCACACATCCTATGGCATCACCCACAGATGTTCGCCTCATCTCGCTTGTCGAATTGATTGCTCAAAAGAGTCTGTTTCATTTCACCATTGCTATCCGCTTCGCCTGACATCACCGCTAGCCCAGATATACGAAACTCTCGCGCCGCTGAATGGGGAGGTCAACCATAACACACTCGCCTTCATCCGTAGAGCCAATGTAGCCCTTGACAAGTGGTGGGCAGAATGTGATGACCTACATCGTGATTACCTCCTTCAGCCTGGATTCTGAACCTCGCTCACAGCTTCCTATAGGTCAGACCATGGATGAAGAATCGTTGTTACGCAAAATTCTCGCTGGAGAACTTCATTACGCGAAACTGTGGCTTGTTTGCGTTGCATTGCGTGGGGTATCATGGGACAAGATGCCATTTGAGCAGCGCGAACTCGCTTTCCAGGCCAAGGATGCTGCGTTCAATTGCCTGTCTATTTTCTTGAACTCTACTGCGTACCGGTACGTTACTATTCTCGAAGGACCCATGGCAAATCCGAGTCACATCAATCTCAGAGCTGCCCTCCGTTATGCCGTACACGACAGTCTTGTCACCCTGGCTTTCTCTGGCCTGTTCCTACTCAAAATGGCCAATCTTTTCCCCACAGAGCTAGACTTGGCTGCGATAATGAGCCAGGTCGAGCAGTTGGCACAGTTGTTATCCGACGTCGCAGCAGAACGGTCAGTCCCTCGCTATTTTTCACTATCTGCCAACGTCTCTCTGATGTGTAGAGCGCCTAGCTATGCGCTCACGCTACGTATCATGCTAGCAAACCTTCGCCGTAAAGTAGGCATACTCCCCGGACTTTCCGCGCCAATGCAGAATCTGCCTCCGCCGCTGTTACCGGAAGGTATGGTAGGCCCGTACATGGAGACACACGCCGTGGGCCCCCCTCCATTGACGATGGAAGAGCTTGGTTTCTCTTGGCCAGGCGACCGCGGTATGTTTAATCCATCGACGATTCCGTTGTGGATACAAGAGCAGGTGGGTGATCTGTCCCGCGGCATCATCGGAATTGACCTCACAGCTCCGCCATTCCGGGATGTAGAGTCTCACGGACCTTGGTCTTCCCGTCAACGGCTCTGATGGCATCTTCCTGAATATGCATGGATCCAATGGATGGTCTGGGGACTTTCCTCCTATGCCTGAAGCCTGGTGATTATCCTCACCCTTGTCTTGGCTTTTGTACGAGTAGAGTTGACGTCCTTTTTCCTTTTGCAATTTCACATCTCTGTTTAAAAGGCAAACGTGGTCGTCTGCCTGTGCTGCATAATCGCTCCCCCGCTGTTGGCGCAACAACCAGTGTTTCACGGTCTTAGTCCTGTCGAGCCTTGTCGCTTTTCAAACTTTGTGGATTCCTCCTATTTTTGGTGTCTTCATCGTTTTCGTTATGTCGGACTGTCACACGATCTCAAATCAAAGATGTGTTGTTTTCGTACGTTTGGTCTTCATGATCTGGCCGAAAAACTTCAGATGAAGGGAATATATCGCGCACCACTGTGTACTACAGCAATGTCCATTTGATACATCATTCGAATACATCATGCTTCGTCGCCCGCGTCCTCAACTACAACACGCACGAGAAAGTTGTCTCGTTTGATACCCAACGACAAACACTGTTCTTCCGGGCAGTGGTGATATGACCGTCAAAGCTTGGAATACATGCTGGCGGTGGAAGTGCCCCAGACATCCAGGTCACTTTCCTTGTACGACCAATTTCGTGCGTGGACGCGATCTGTGGTATGTTTTTTTTTCTTGACTTGACAAGCACACGACGTCATGACATTGTGATTCCAAAGACGTCAAGTCTCGATGGGGCAATTGAGATATGGATCGTTCGGCTCGGGACCACTGACTTCGCGGTGCACGCTCACGATTCGGATATGCGTATCCGTGGTTTGGACCCCACTCGCATGGGCCGTGCATCGCAACAACGGAAGCGAAAACGGGACAGCCAAGAACCAGAGCAGCAGTGAATATCGGTTGGAAAACACGCCGAGCTATCATGATATGTCACAGCGAACGCGGTGCGTGGCGCGTAACGTTGGTCTATCGGACCCGATGGGGGTGTCGTCGTCATCAGAGAACGTGGATCTTCCCCGTGCACATGGACGTTGTAGCTGTCCACTTGAGATATAGTTACTTGGCTTGATCGGGATGAGCCATCACTCACTACGAATCCATGTCATTCGCACGCGCGTCCGAGTCGTTTTCTTGGGTGAGTTGTGAGAGGACACAACCATGGAAGAAAGCCGCGCTACTCCCTTGATCAAAGGATTCGGGCGACCCTGATCCATTACATTCCCTACACGGGCACTTTGTTGTGATGCTGGGGAATACATTGTGTTTGAGGACGTACAAGAACTTCAAGAGAGTTGACCCAGCCAGATGTGCGAGGCAAAAGATTTTTTCCGCTCGGTGTTGGACGATCCATCGATCTGGTACAGAATATCTGGGATTGGTCATTGCTAAAGAATCATTCTACATTCCGAGTCTGCGCTTGGGTCGGATACATATCAGGTAATCTCGAGGGTAGCGTTAGGATCACGCTCGAACAGTGACGTCGCTTGATCCTCATATTCTAACAGGAACACCTGATGAACGTGAAACACATCACTGTACAAATTCTAGAACATAACAGATACAGATATGGCCGTATTGTGACGATATAAACATTCATTCGTCATCTTCGTCGCTGTCTTGTTCTTGAAGGAACTACAGTCGCCAGTATGACTCTGAATGTAGAAAAAGAAGAGTGGAAACAATAACGTGCCTTGACAAGCGCCTCAGTGCTCTTCAGGAAAAATTGTTTCCCTTGAGGCCTGGCTCCTTTTTGGTACCAGTAAATGATCGCCTGATCCGAGATGCAGTCCTTGTTGTATAACACCTGCACACAGTATGATGAACACTGATGAGTCCAATGGCTACAGAAGAAACGTACCTTCAGGATTTGGGGAAATGCTTTCATGATACGCGTATCCTCGTAGCAATGCACCTGAACTTGATTTATCAAGGCAACTTCGACCTTCGGCCCTTTACAGAACTCCTCGAGGATGGGGGAGAGTTTCTATCCCACGAACGATGATTAGGTGGCGGGGAGCTCAAATACTGTACATACCCCTACTTCGCGCAAAGCGAGGCCCTCTACCTGGTCTGGTCGTGCATTCCAATCCACAGCAGCCATAAGTCCCTGCCAGATGCATTGGATTAGTTCCGTGTCAGGGAGTGATTGCTCCTCTAGCTTGCTGTGTATCGCCGAAATGACCTGGACCGCACCGCAATTGGCTGTCTCGAGCGCCCATATGAGTAGAGTTACGTACAGCCTCTGCAGATTCTTCACGTCCACAAAGGGTCTTGATCTCTGACATGATGCCTTCTTTGGCGAGGGCGTATTGCTTTTTAGTGTACCATTCCGCCACCTGGGGAAGACCCTCCTTTCTAAAGAACTCGTCAAGAAATTTGGCATCCTGACGATTGGGAGGGAAGAAGAGAAGAAGGTCCTTGATATTTCCGCGCCTGAGAGCAGTGGCAAGATGTTCCATTGACTGATCCACAAGGTACGCGCGGAATATAATGGCAAGGACAGCGACAGACGCATCTGAGAGGATCGCGGAGTCACGTGAACAGAATGGAAAGATAGGATGTACAAACCGTTTTTAACGAGCTGATCTTTCGTGAGGCTCTGTAGACAAGCAGTACCAGCGATGCCTTGTGATAGAAGAAGGCCGATGGTGATAGAAAGCTTGTCACGCTGCTGGGGAGACCAGCGGTTGATATATTGAAGGAGACTGGGAAGAGTTCGCTCCTCGAGAGGTTTCTGAAGATATTTGTATCTGAGGAGAATGAGACGAGGCCGCCATGAAGCATGCGGTACAGAGGTACCTTCTGATAAGTTTGTTGAGGACTTCCACATACTTCTTCAGGTCCCCGATTGAGGCAGGGTCGTTCGCATTGAAGATAGTGAAGGGGGATGTGGGTGCACCGTCATCGATGTAAGAACCGCCGGGTTGGATGAGGCCGCCGACGAGAATGATCTCGAAGAGGGCGTCTGCATATTTCAAGAACTCAAGGGTGGATCCAGCCTGGACAAGCTTCGCAGCAAACGAATCAAAGTCGTTCTCTGGGACTGTCTCGAGATGCTTGTAGAGCTGATCTCTGAACACTAGGTGAGGGTGAATGTGTGTGCTGTGGAGGGGGCGCGCGACGTGCCTGCTGGTTCGTGCTTTGCCTGTGCTTTGACGGCGCCTTTCCTTGCCTTGATCTTTACGCCCTGCAACGAAGGCTTTGCCTGAGACATCCACACTCTTCGCGGCGTCGCACAGGCCCACACCCGTTCATGCACACCCCCGGAGATAACCGATGTCGCGCTGCACGTGACCTCATAATGAGCCGTGATCTGTCGCTTTCGTCTCGCAGACTTGCATCTCTGATGGCCACGCCTCGTTTTTCAGATTCCCCCAACGCCCGCTCAAAGTCGATCACAACCGCAGAGGGCCTTGATACCTTTGGTGTATGTCTCTCTGCGTCGTCGAACGAACAAGATAGTCTCATCATGCGTCTGTAGATCCTCAACCAACACTCTGCTGGTAACACTGCTTTCCAGGTTGGCGTATCCGAGGACAAGGGCACGCGCAGATACATGGAAGACGCGCATTCTTTCATCGTTGATTTCGCTGGCGTCAGAGGACAAGGATTCTTTGCTGTGTTTGACGGTCATGCAGGAAAACACGCCGCCGAGTGGTGTGGCCAACATTTTCACGAGGTGAGCTCTACCGTTGTGCCCTAGCCACAGCCTTAACCTACCTCACAACAGTACCTTCTCGACTCGTTACGCAGTTCCTCGTCGACTAGGATCCCTGATGTCCTCAACGAGACGTTCCACCGCGTTGATAAGCGCATATCTCGTCTGTGCGAGGAATCCGATGGAAAAATTCACTCGGGATGCACCGTTGTGACCGCATTTTTACGCATCGAGGATGCGGATGGCCGACAATCCTTTCTCGCATCTCCGATCGCAGCACAGCCGACTGCCACAACCCCCAGCCCAGAGGATACCAAGGGTTCCAGAAGTGGTTCCGAGTCCCCCGTCAGTGAAACGGGTGAGGAATCATCGCCATCTGGAAAGACGAGCAAGAAACATAAGAAAGCTAAGAGTTCGTCGTCTTCCACCAGCCGCTTCACCCGTGCCTTGAAGCAACTCGGCGGGGGCGGTGGCTCGCCCCCGCCCCCACCCTCGCAAGGCACCCCGTCACCTTCACCTTCCCCGGTGATATTACCTCCTCCCTCGCTTCGTCGCGTGCTCTACAGTGCTAATGCGGGCGATGCACGAGGCGTTCTTTGTCGGGCAGGAAAGGCCGTGCGTTTGACGTACGATCACAAAGGCTCTGACAAACAAGAAGCAAAACGTATTACGGACGCGGGAGGATTTGTTATGAGCGGACGCGTCAACGGGGTGTTGGCCGTTACGAGGTCTTTGGGCGATTCTTCCATGAAGGAATTCGTAGTTGGGTCACCATACACCACTGAGACAGAATTGTGCGACGACGACGAATTTTTGATTTTGGCATGTGACGGGGTATGTACTTTATTGTCGTCCCGCAGGCCTATCTGATGGTGTTAAATAGCTATGGGATATCACGGGTGATCAAGGTGCCATCGACTTGATACGGAACGTCGAGGATGCGCAAGAAGCAAGCCAGACACTCGTTCAACATGCACTATCGCGACAAACCAATGATAACGTGACTGTTATTGTAGTCCGCTTCAAGCGTAGCACCCCACAAGCGAGCGTGTGACGACTTGAAGCCCGGTCGTTTGCATTACCTCAACTGAGAGCTCCACACGATGAATTACAGTATTTGTTGCGATCGCTTACTTCTCTTCTCTTTCCATATACTCTTGTAACCATCACGATTGTTTTATCGCCGCGCCGATCTCTCCATGATATCCTCTAGCATCCGATCCATCCTGTCCCATGTTGATGTAGCATGTCATTTATAAAAAAAAGTAACTGAGATACGGTGCCTGTTGAAGGGCAGATTGGTAGAGGTCAACACTCGATATTCGAGATTCAATCCGTTTCACGGGCATGAACCGCAGACACGCCTGAATACCCTTTTCTTGATTCCCAAGGAAAACTACAGACTTGCAATGTCATTGATCTACATGAATGCAACTCGCTACATTTCTCTGCCAAAACAACCACCATGCCCGTTGCCCGCTTAGACGTATCCGACGGTGAGGGTCGATCCGCTGGTGGAGACGGAGGTGATGACATTGCCGTTCTGTTGGATGACGAACAGCATAGCATCCGAGGGGGTATAGGTCGTGCCGCTGGGACCGCTAGCAGTGGCGCTTGTGAAGGTGACAGTACCAAAGTCAGCAAGGGGAACGAGAACGCCGTTCTCCGCAAAGTCCTCTACGATCCACTCCGCGTTCTGCCCGCAAAGCGCGTAGCTAGAGGTATAATCTTGAGTGGCGGTCTGACCGGTGGTTAAGTTCTCGATGATAGCCACACCAAAGGTGGAGGAGGCAGTGACGGTGGCCTTTATTTCGTCACCAGCAGTGATGGTGATGTAGCTGAAGCTGTAAGCGTTGTCGGGGTACCACTCATACCAGGCTGGTCAATGGATGCGTGATGAGACATAATTCGGACGGGACGCTGGAGCGCTTACCAATATAAGACACCTGGCCACCCGAGACTGTGAGGGAGACACCGGTCTGGAAGATGGCGTTGCCGCAGGTGTCACCGTCGATACCAACCCAAACAGAGGCACCACCATCCGATCCCGAAGGAGTAGGCACGGTGAAAGTGCCAGTGACGGTGGTGAAAGTTCCCTGTCGGCAAAAAATTAATTGAGATCGAAGACATCATGAGTAAAGGGAATGATACGAACGTCACCCTCTTCCCATACGGCACCGGCCCAATTGTTAGTGTACTCTACGTTGGAGATGCCCGTGGCCGTCGACTCGAGACGATCGCTGGGTTGTGACTGGCGGTTCTCGCGGCGGCGAGAGAGACGGGCACCAAGGCGGGAAGAAGGAACAGCCAAAGCCGCAGAGGCAAGCAAAAGGTTGGTCAGGAGGGCAAATTTGGAGACCATAGTGGATGAGGGAGGTCGTGGATCGTCGGGTAACCAGAGCCTCAGGAGGACAGAGGACATCTCGAATCCTTTATACGTCTGGCAAACGTCCCGAGGCTCTCACGAAGGGACCCGCACAGGCATAGCCTGAACATAATTTCCCAAACATAGACGGATGGAGAAACTGGTCTCTGTGCAACTGTCATGGATAAAACATGTTAGAGACGACCGTGTGGTTTGCTTTCGCATCAGACTGATCGTCGGACACTCCACAAGTGAACGCAGGGCCGGAGGACCGTAAGCCTGAAAAAAAAAAAAAAAAAAAAAAGATGAGAAAACGCGATGGGACGTAGCCAATGGCGGTGAAGAGGTCCAAAAGGTGGTTTGACGCCACGAGGGCCCACATCGGCACAGGAGCCTCGCCTGCTTTCCAGAGCTCTTCCGATGCGACTAAAGGAAAGGGTTCGACGCGATACGTGGAGTCGCATGACCGAAAAGGTACAGCTCAGAGATTACAACGAGGCCAATCCCAGAATGAATCCATTCGATAGCGACCTCAGGCTCGGTGCTGCAAAGAGCATTGCGATCTCGGCGCTCATTGGGGCCATGACTTCTTGGCAAGTGTGTAACTCACACGAGAAGGGCCCCATGATGAAGACAGGGCACGGGCTGGAGTCAGACGGGGGTTCGGTGCGTAAACAATTGACGGCCCTTTCCCGCATCCAAGGACCTAGACTGAGTCATATTATGATACCTGAGCACTTCAAGGGGCAAGCGGCGCTTTCGAGCTCAAAGCCAACCATGGAGCAGGACTGGACACATGGTTAGCTGACTCGGAGAAGAATAAGTCTAATCCCTTACCACAGCGGATCGACAACGCGAAAATGGTCCTGTGAATCTTAGTCTTAGTCTTAGTTTTAGAGGGTTGCACACGAGTAACACCACGGGTCGTCGAGCCAACAACGTACCCGTACCCGCCAACACCTTACCCGCTGCGGGTAGGGGTACACAACGAGCCGTGCGGTGTGCGGGTATGGCCGGTGGTGTGGTGAATGAACAAGAAGTCGTACAACTCAATTTTGACTTGAACTTGTGCTATGCTACGCTGCAACGAGCTCGGATTCGCTCCGCTTCCGTTTCTTTGATCAGACAGCTGCAATAACATCTTCCTCGCCAATCACGTCATGGCGACTCCACGATCCGAGACAGAGGAACTCTTGAACGGAACGGCCGGTCAATTGATTTCGTGTCAAGTGAAACGGTTGCCAGCCTTGTGAGAAGACACGTTCAACTGCTGTTAAAATTGCTGGATCAGAATGTCATACTCAGTACGACGGACATGCAGAGAGAACATCAGTGCTCACCAGGTACACTGAGGTAGTCGATGGCCATGTGATGAAGGTTCAGGTATTTGATTTTGTTCTCGTCCCACCGCTTGAGAGGACCCTTGACAGATTCATTCGGCTGTCTGAAGTACTCCTCGAATTCATTGGTCGAGAAGACTGGAGCAAGGGAGATATTGCCAGTGACGGTGTGTTGACGGGCAGATCGGTAAAGGTCAAGACCCGAGGTTCGAGATTCAATCCATTTCACGGGCATGAACCACAGATATGCATAAATACCCCTTTCTTGATTCCCAAGGAAAACTACGGACTTGCAAGCTATTGATCTACATGAATGCAACTCGCTAAACCCCTCTGCTAAAAACTACCGTACCCGTTGCCCGTTTAGACGTATTCGACGGTGAGGGTCGACCCGCTGGTGGAGACGGAGGTGAGGACTTTGTTGTTCTGCTCGATATCGATGAGCGTAGCACCCGAGGGGGTGTAGGTCGTGCCGCTGGGACCGCTAGCAGTGGCGCTTGTGAAGGTGACAGTACCAAAGTCGGCAAAGGGAACGAGAGCGCCGTTCTCCTCAAAGTCCTCTACGATCCACTCTGCGTTCTCCTCGCAGAGTGCGTAGCTAGAGGTGAGGTCTTGAGTGACGGTCTGACCGGTGGTCAAGTTCTCGATGACAGCCACACCAGAAGTGGTGGAGTAGGCAGTGACGGTAGTCTTTATTTCATCACCGGCAGCGATGGTGATACCGCTGAAGTCGTAAGCGTAGTCGGGGTACCACTCATACCAAGCTAATCAATGGATGTGTGATGAGACATAATTCGGACGGGACGCTGGAGCGCTCTTACCATCATAAGACACCTTGCCACCCGAGACTGTGAAGTCAACACCGGTCTGGAGGATGGCGTTGCCGCAGGTGTCACCGTCGATACCGACCCAAGCAGAGGCAGCACCGCTCGACCCCGAAGGAGTAGGCACGGTGAAGGTGCCAGTGACGGTGGTGAAAGTTCCCTGTCGGCAAAAGGTTAATTACAATAAGACCGAAGGCATCACGAGCAAAGGGGAGGATACGAACATCACCCTCGGCCCATACAGCACCAGCCCAGTTCTCACTGTACTCTACATTGGAGATGCCAGTAGCCGTCGACTCGAGACGATTGTTGGGTTGCGACTGGCGGTTCTCGCGGCGGCGAGAGAGACGGGCACCAAGGCGGGAGGAAGGAACAGCCAAAGCTGCAGAGGCGAGCAAGAGGTTGGTGAGGAGGGCGAATTTGGAGACCATGGTAGACGAAGGGATCGTGGATCGTCGAGTATCGAGAGCCTGAGGAGGTCGGAGGGCACCTCGAACCCTTTATACGTCTAGCAGCCGTCCCGAGCTTCTCATGAAAGGACCCATATAGGGATAGTTTGGACATAGTTTCCCAAACGCCAACCGATGGAGAACCTGGTCCTTGTGCAACTGTCATGAGTAAAACACATCAGTGACGACCGTGTGGTTTGCCTTCGCAACAGGCTGATTGTCGGACCCTCCGCAAGTGAACGTAAGGCCAGAGAATCGTGGGTCTGAAAAAAGCGATGAGAAAACGCGATGGAAAGTAGCCAATGAGGGTGAAGAAGTTCTTGTTTTCGGAAAGGTGGTTTGACGCCATAAGGGCCCGCATGGGTGCAGGAGCCTCACCTGCTTTCCGGAGCTATTCCGACGCAACTAAAGGAAAGGGTTCGACGCGATACGTGAAGTCGCATGACCGAAAAGGTACAGCTCAGTGATTACAGCGAGGCAAGTCCCAGAATAGATCCATTCGGCAGCGTCCTCGGTGCTGCAAAGAACATTGTGAATTCGGGCGCTCATGATTTCTTGGCAAGTGTGTGACTCACACGAGAAGGGCCCCATGATGAAGACAGGGCCCAGGCTGGAGTCAGACGGAGGGGCTCTTTCCCGCATCCCAGACCAAGTCATGCTATGGCACCTGAGCAAGCGGCGCTTTCGAGCTCAAAGACAGCCCCATGGAGCACAGCCAGACATCTGGTTGACTGGCTCGGAGAAGGGCAACTTGCCACAGCGACGATGAGATCGACGACGCGAAAATGGAAACGACGCTTATCGACCGAGGAACGCTGGCACATGACACCCACTCACATGCTACTGCATCGCCACCCCCGCCCTGATGGTGAACTATAATGGGTAAGATAGCACGGCGTCGATACCACTACGAGTTCTCCTTCATCTGTTTCTTCCCCCTTCTCCACCGCCTCCACTACGGCCCTCACTGCTTCCGCTTCTTTTCCTTCTCGACTCGTTTTGCCTCCTCTTCGCCGGCACGTTTCGCTCTGTGAGCCACACGGGCTTCTTCCGTGAGCTTCGCAAGACGTCTGAATGTGTCCTCGTCACTCTCGCTCTCCTCAGCCTCCCGCCCCAGCTGGTTCATCCTTGTGATGAACCTCGACATCTGGCGTCTCATCACGGGCAGATGCAGGCAAGGACTCTCTGTGAGGGTGTGGGGCATGTTCGGAGGAAAATGGATCTGATCGGATAGATTCTTGTAGCGACAACATCTCGTTTGCTATCCTCAGTCGAACTGCGTGCTAAATCACGAGGGGCATACACCAAGATAGCGCCAATCGAAGATGAACATACCCAATCACCGTGAATTCAATATAATCATCAGGGTCACCCAGCTTCGACCCCGTTAGGTGGTGCACCCAGCGATCGCTGCTTTCCGCTCGAGTCTCTTGAGAAACTTGTATCATATCGTCCATTTCTGCATCACGCTCTCCACTGTGCGTGTCTTTTGCTTCACCCCCTGCATCCCAGTTTGCTCCTTCTCCAAGCTCTGGGTCGTTTGCTGCTGGCCCATACTGTGCATATGTCCTTCTCCGAGTCAGCTGACCAGGTGTCCGGCCGTGCTCCAGGGCTATCTTTGAGCTCGAAAGCGTCGCCTGCCCAAGTGCTTGGGTGCCATAGCATGACTCGGTCTAGGATACGGGAAAGAGTCCCTCCGCCTGACTCCAGCCTGGGCCCTGTCTTCATCATGGGGCCCTTCTCGTGCGAGTCACCCACTTTCCAAGAAATCATGAGCGCCCGAATTCTCAATGTTTGCAGCGCCGAGGTCGTTACCGAATGAATCTATTCTGGGACTTGCCTTGCTGTAATCACTGAACTGTACCTTTTCGGTCATGCGACTCCACGTATCCCGTCGAATCCTTCCCTTTAGTCGCGTTGGAATAGCTCCGGAAAACAGGCAAGGCTCCTGCGCCTATGTGGGCCCTTGTGGCGTCAAACTACTGTTCCGGAAACAAGGACCTCTTCACCCCCATTGGCTACGTCCCATCGCGTTTTCTCATCGTTTTTGTTTCAGGCCTGCGGTCCTGGCCTTACGTTCATTCGTGGAGGGTCCGACAATCAATCTAATGCGAAATCAAACCACACGGTCGTCGCTAACATGTTTTATCTATGACAGTTGTACAGGGACCAGTTTCTCCATCGGTCGACATTCGGGAAATTGTGTTCAGGCTATGCCTATACGGGTCCTCTCGTGAGAGCCTCGGGACGTTTGCCAGACGTATAAAGGATTCGAGATGTCTTCTGTCCCCCTCAGGCTCTGGTTATCCGACGATCCACGACCCCCCTCGTCTACCATGGTCTCCAAATTCGCCCTCCTCACCAACCTTTTGCTTGCCTCTGCGGCTTTGGCTGTTCCTTCCTCCCGCCTTGGTGCCAGTCGCTCCCCCCGCCGCGAGATCCGCCAGTTGCAACCCAACAATCGTCTCGAGTCGACGGCCACCGGCATCTCCAACGTAGTGTACTCTAACAATTGGGCCGGTGCTGTATGGGAAGAGGGTGGTATCATTCCCTTTGCTCATGATGTCTTCAATCTTAATTAACCTTTTGCCGACAGGGAACTTTCACCACCGTCACTGGCACCTTCACTGTGCCTACTCCTTCGGGATCGGACGGTGCTGCCACTGTTTGGGTTGGTATCGACGGTGCCACCTGCAGCACCGCCAGCCTCCAGACCGGTATCTACGTCACAGTCTCGGGTGGCCAGGTGTCTTATGGTGGTAAGCACTCCAGCGTCCCGTCCGAATCATGTTTCATCACGCATCTATTGACCAGCTTGGAGTGAGTGGTGGCCCGACTACTCTTACTACTTCAGCGGCATCACCATCGCTGCTGGCGACGAAATAAGGACCACCGTCATTGCCTACTCCACCGCCTCTGGTGTGGCTGTCATCGAGAACTTGACCACCGCTCAGACCGTCACTCAAAATTTTACCTCTGGAAACACGCTTTGCGGGCAGAACGCGGAGTGGATCGTAGAGAACTTTCGAGAGAACGGCACTCTCGTTCCCCTTGCCGATTTTGGTACTATCACCTTCACGAGCGCCGTTGCTAGCGGTCCCAGCGGCACGGCCTACACCCCCTCGGGTGCTACGCTCCTGGTCATGGAGCAGAACAATCAAGACATCACCTCCGTCTCCACTAGCGGGTCGACCCTCACCCTCGAATACATCTAAAAGGGCAACGGGTATGGTAGTTTTTGGCAGAGAAATTCAGCGAGTTGCATTCATGTAGAACAATGGCGTTACAAGTCTGTAGTTTTCCTTGGCATATCTGCGGTTCATGCCCGTTGTAGCTCTCAATTGCGCGTGACCCACGCACAGTAATATGAGACAAGCCGACAAGCCGATCCGTTTGAGTTACTAAATGTCGGAAAAATGTCTAGCTTAGTATGCTAATGATGCCAAATTGTAATAGACATTACAAAGCACTTTCTTGCTTGACAATGCATATGTAATATAGAAGTACACTACTGGGTGTAAGTGTCAGGTACAGTAGAAGTAGCCGAGATCTCACCTCGCATCAGCGGGCCCCTTGCTCCCTCCTGTTGGAGATTACAATCTCAGTTAGTAGTAGGTACAGCCACAGCCTACATAATCGATGGGATGTGGCGTGTCGGACGATGCCACTGTGTGACAATTAGAAGCGTATCGTGAGCATACCAATGCTTTCCCAGAGCCGAAGCGCTGAAGACTCAGCAAGATATGTTTCGTATCATCAATGAACACTGGATTGGACTCTTGTCTACGAAAACACACAACCGAGTCCTTCGTATTGTACTTAGCCGCCTGATTCCTGAAACGTCCTGTATCTCATTCTTGTACTTGATTCAATCAAATACCTGCCCATAACTCAATCTGATATTACGAGTAAAGCTACGCGCCGGCAGCCTCCATGAGTCCAGGTTTTCCCAGAGGGGCCGTTGACTGGCCCGGAATCGAGAACTACAACGGGCATGAACCGCAGATATGCCAAGGAAAGCTACAGACTTGCAACGTCATTGATCTACATGAATGCAACTCGCTAATTTTTCTGCCAAACACCACCATGCCCGTTGCCAGTTTAGATGTATTCGACAGTGAGGGTCAACCCGCTAGTGGAGACGGAGGTGATGGCTTGATTGTTCTGCTCCATGATCAGGAGCGTAGCACCCGAGGGGATGTAGGCCGTGCCGCTGGGACCGCTAGCAACGGCGCTTGTGAAGGTGATAGTACCAAAATCGGCAAGGGGGACGAGAACGCCGTTCTCCGCAAAGTCCTCTACGATCCACTCCGCGTTCTGCCCGCAAAGCGCGTAGCTAGAATTAAATTCTTGAGTGACGGTCTGACCGGTAGTCAAGTTCTCGATGATAGCCGCACCAAAGGTGGTGGAGTAGGCGACAACGGTGGTCCTCATTTCGTCACCAGCAGCGATGGTGATGCCGCTGAAGATGTAAGAGTGGTCAGGCCACCACTCACTCCAAGCTAATCAATGGATGCGTGATGAGACATGATTCGACGGGACGCTGGAGCGCTTGCCATCATAAGACACCTGGCCACCGGAGACTGTGGCGTAGATACCGGTCTGGAGGATGGTGGTGCCGCAGGTGTCACCGTCGATACCAACCCAAACAGAGGCACCACCTTCCGATCCCGAAGGAGTAGGCACAGTGAAGGTGCCAGCGACGGCGGTGAAAGTTCCCTGTTGGCAAAAGGTTAGTTAAGATCGAAGACATCACGAGCAAAGGGAATGATACAGACACCACCCTCATCCCATACAGCACCAGCCCAATTTTTAGAGTACGCTACGTTGGAGATGCCGGTAGCCGTCGACTCGAGACGATTGCTGGGCTGCGACTGGCGGTTCTCGCGGCGGCGGGAGAAATGGGTACCAAGGCGGGAGGAAGGAACAGCCAAAGCCGCAGAGGCAAGCAAAAGGTTGGTGAGGAGGGCAAATTTGGAGACCATGGTAGACGAGGGGGGTCGTGGATCGTCGGATAACCAGAGCCTGAGGGGGACAGAAGACATCTCGAATCCTTTATACGTCTGGCAAACGTCCCGAGGCTCTCACGAGAGGACCCGTATAGGCATAGCCTGAACACAATTTCCCAAATGTCGACCGATGGAGAAACTGGTCCCTGTACAACTGTCATAGATAAAACATGTTAGTGATGACCGTGTGGCTTGATTTCGCATTAGATTGATTGTCGGACCCTCCACGAATGAACGTAAGGCCAAGACCGCAGGTCTGAAACAAAAACGATGAGAAAACGCGATGGGACGTAGCCAATGGGGGTGAAGAGGTCCGAGTCTTGTTTCCGGAAAGGTGGTTTGACTCGGACGCCACAAGGGCCCACATAGGCGCAGGAGCCTCGCCTGCTTTCCAGAGCTATTCCGACGCGACTAAAGGAAAGCGCGATACGTGGAGTCGCATGACCGAAAAGGTACAGCTCAGTGATTACAGCGAGGCAAGTCCCAGAATGAATTCATTCGGTAGCGACCTCGGTGCTGCAAAGAACATCACGATCTCGGCGCTCATGACTTCTTGGCAAGTGTGTGACTCACGCGAGAAGGGCCCCGTGATGAAGACAGGGCCCGGGCTGGAACGGTCAGACGGGGGTTCGGTGCGTAAAAAATTGACGGCTCTTTCCTGCATCCTGCCAGACTGCCAGTGAGTCATGCTATGGCACCCGAGCTCTTGGGCAAGCGAGGCTTTCGAGCTCAAAGACAACCCTGCAGCGCGGCCGGACACCTGGTTAGCTGACTCGGAGAAGGGCAAGCCTAATCCCTTACCACAGCGGATCGAAAACGCGAAAATGGAAAACAACGCATGTCGGTCGAGGAAAGCGCTAGCGGTGTGTTGACCTGACTCACATGAACATGCTATTGCCACCCGGACGGTGAACTTAATGTGTACGATAGCACGGCGCCGATACCACTACGAGTTCTCCTTCATCCGCTTCTTCCCCGCCTTCTTGCCTTCTTCCCCGCCTCTGCTACGGCTCTCTCGCCGCTTCCGCTTCTTTTCTTTCTCAACCCGTTTTGCCTCATCCTCTTCGGCACGTTTCGCCTTGTGAGCCACGCGAGCTTCTTCTGTGAGCTTCGCAAGATGTCTGAATGTGTCCTCGTCACTCTCACTCTCCTCAGCCTCCCCCGCTAGTTCACTCTCGTGATGAACCTCGACATCTGGCGTCTCATCACGGGCAGATACAGGCGAGGACTCCTTGTGAGGGTGCGGGACATGTTCGGAGGAAAATGGATCTGGTTGGATAGATCCTTGTAGTGACAACATCTCGTTTGCTATCGTCAGTCTGTCGAACTGCGTGCTCAATCACGAAGGGCATACACGAAGATGGGACCAATCGAAGATGAACATACCCAATCACTGTGAATTCAACATAACCATCAGGATCACCCAGCGTCGACCCCGTTATGTGGTGCACCCAGCGACCGCTGCTTTCCGCTCGTGTCTCTTGGGAATCTTGTACCGCAGGATCGTCCATCTCCGCATCACGCTCTCCACCGTGTGTGTCTTTTGCTTCACCCCCTGCATTCCAGTTTGTTCCTTGTCCAAACTCTGGGTCGTTTGCTGCTGGCCCATACTCAAACACCCATTGATCCTGTGGAATGTGGTGTCGGGGGATCGAGACATTGAAAGTGCGGTGCACGAGAAGCGAGATATGGTCAGGAGAGCACAAACTGAGTCTACCCACTGCAGGCGAGGTGTTGATGTATGAACAATGAGCGGAGAAGTAAGACACAAACCTAATTTCATCGACACTCGGGGACCCCAAATGGTCGCGTCGAAACTCACATTACACACCGCGAACGGGCAGTCGCCGCGTATGCTTGCGGTCTGGTTGAGAAACCGTGTGTTGGAATGCGCCAAGAGGACGCCTTGCAAGGAGGGTATATACCTGGCCAGCACCTGCGAATCAACATAGGAGGTGTAAGAGTCACGGGTTCCAATGCTCACCGCATGACCATGCTGTCCAGCATTTCCTCCACCCCAGCACGGAGATCGGAGGCGAACACAGGGGGAATGGAAAGGACGAGGCTGGCATTGATAGTGCGGAACTCGCTCGAGAGGTCGTCTGATGCGCGCGATTTGCCCTTTTCTTTGGACGACGCTGGCTTGTGCTGTAGTGCAGCCGACGAAGTTGTTGCCTTGTGCCGCTTTTCTTTCTTCTTTCGTGGTGCACTCGAGTCCACGTCTTCTGTAGACGGGTGCTTTCGCTTTCTGAATTGAGAACCAGTCATAAGGCCAAGGTACATGCGATCTCTTCAAATTTTATGGGTCACGTGACTCGCTGCAAAGACTCGCCCGCTACTGCCGCAAAGCACCACCCGACCTCGTCTTCATGGTACGGATGTTTAACGAGTCATCCACGTCGCTAACATTCCCGTACAGTCGGCCCCCAAGCTCATCGGCCAAATAATCTTGACCGGTGCACAAATATTCGGCAAGGCGCTCTTTGCAGCGGGCAGACAAGCGGTCCAAAGTACGATGCGTCTCTGACACCGAATATCGTGTTTTGAGTTGACCCTTGTCCGGCTCCTTCTCTCAGATGCCAAGCATCGTCCAGAGGCACTCAGCTCCGACGCCGCCGGCGTTCGCAACGCAACGTCAGGTTCCGTGACCGACAAACTGACGCGGGAACACCGTATGACTCTCGACGAGGCGCATCTCATTCTCAACGCCAAACGTGGGGAGACGATGGAGAATATCCTCAAGGCGAGTGTCGCCTGTCCCACAAACACTGCGCGGACCGAATGGCTCACACGTGATGGCGCTTAGAATTATGAGCACTTGTTCAAGGTGAACGCGCCTCGGCCTCCACCTGACCCACCCGCATCCGGTTTGCGTGCCGGTAGATCCCCGCCGCCACCCGCACATTCACATTATCTACAATCAAAGGTGGTCCGCGCGCGTGAACGAATAGAGGCAGAAACGCGCATTGCTCAAGAAGAAGTGCCAGTCGGAGCGACAAAAGCAGAGGCCGAGTCAAGTGGTCCGAGACCAGGATCAAGTTCAAGTTGAACGCCCCGCAGACGCGCCAGCATCGATGACTTATTCCCAACTATTGCTAGATAAATCACCATTCATTCCTGTCCCTTAAGCATACATACGATCACGACCACGGTTAATGGATACACGCTTGTAGAATTCTTTCAGCCAAGATGACGCATTAGCAGATTCCTGAGATTACAGAAGATATAAGCAGAATTAAACCAGAGTATAATAGCCCTTTCGTGTCACCATGGTGTTCACCACCCGACAGCGAATCATGAGACCTCCTTCGTCTGTAACTGACGCCACGCCTGCACCTCTCTCCTCCGAGACAGCCACTGAAAGATCGGCAGAGTGATGCATGACACTGCAATCCACGCAAACTGAACGCCAAAGTTGAGTCCGACTGAAAGCATGAGACTCAGCTCAACTCTTTTTGGCCTGGGTATCCGACGTACTCTGGTTTTTCGTGTCAAAGACGATCGTACGGACAGTGTTGGATACGTTGTAGAAAGGCATCGCATACCCATATCGAAATATGATGGGAAGTATTTCGATGGGGTAGTATGACACGGAAACATTGACTGTGCGCGTCTATGAGCCGCTTTGAACAATCATGAGACGACGACCTACCGATGATCCACAACACAAGAAATACAGGAACGAACTTGAACGTCATGAGAGTGATCATGGATTCCAAGGCAAAACCCCTGTCAAGTCATCAGTATCATCGCTACCAGAAAAATGGGAAGGAGACATGCAGCGCAGCCATCGCCATCCAGGACATCATCCAGTAAATAACGAAGCCACCACTGTAACTGTGCAAAGAACAAGATCAGCGCTCGCTTTTGAATATAATCGACCGGCTCACTATCGTCCGAATGGAACCTGAAATGCCAAGCTCAACAACGCATACACGAGCTGCAGACACGTGGGTTACAGATAAAGCACGTAAAAGAAACTGCTTACAGAGATGAAAAAGTATAGAAAAAAAGGCCATAACAAACGTAACAGGATCAGTGACCTTAGGGTCAGACGCCTCCCGAGTCCACTTTGATTACATGCGGCCAATAGGTGATTCTCAGAAAAAGCGTTTAGCACAACACCCGAAGGAAGAAACATGATCAGACATACTGTTAGGATGAACTACCATACGACTGGTTAGCAGGCTCGCCGGTATCGCAGGGCACGCCTTACCGCAAGGATCATGAGGTAAATCAGTCCGACGAAATCCACGGCAGATGCCCTGAAAAGGGTGAGTAACACCAGATTCGGGCGTGGTGAGGACGTACACAGGGACATCAAACGGCCGCAGGTCGTGCACCGCATAACTAACAGGCAATGTTACGAGAGAAGGGGCCGTGCTCATCAGACTACTAATATTTGGGCGAGACGCCAATTGAGTTGCAAACGCTTTACCAAACGTCTGCGAGATGTTAGTCAAGATCAAATTCACCTATGAACCATGCTCTCGATTATCACGTATTCGGGACAAAAAAGAAGACGTACCATAGGTGAAATGAGGATGCGGCTAAAGAAAAGTATCATCACGCATCACCAGAACGTCGAGCAGTGCACACTCACTATGCAGCCTCGTTTCGCGCATTGGTCAGGTAGGCACTGACCGCTTGAGAGGTGTTGTACGCTGCATCTGACGAGTTGACCGCCGCCAGCAAATTGAAAGTCGCATTTGGGTTGGCTGTGGACCATGCGTGAAACGAGATAGGGTCAGGCCGACGCGCGAGGCGCACCTGTGACGGCCACCCAACAACGGTGATCAAGAAGGGCTGCCTCCACATCCGACGGTCCATTCGGGAACTCCGAGGGATCTTTCACCAACCACGAAAGCTGCTCATTGCCATGCACCATCGAAAATCCTTGTGTCACGGCCTGCCCAATCTGTCCCCCGTCAAAATCCTACAAATGCGTGAACCGCCGCCCCCAGACTGCGTGGCGAATGACACTTACAACAACATACCCAGACAGGTTGTGGATGTTCCCAAAGGACCTGCCAAGAGCTGCCCAATAGATGGACAAGATGCCGAGTATGATGAATATGAGGAGGCCGACGGCTGCGATACTGATTTTCAGCCAGATTTTCCTGGCTGCCACTGTTCCACTGTCAGTGTCAAATACGCTATGGGAGAAAGGTTGATCCTGTGTCGGTCAGCGCGACGCCAACATATAGACGGGCTGTCACCATACCGGTTCGTCTAACAGAGTTCGGTCATTGCTATCTGAGGCAGCCTGTTGTTCATGATGTGCCTCCGACATCATTAACGGGAAGGGATGGAGG